>JAJMRZ010000031.1:0-145564 GCA_030558205.1 Kodamaea kaohsiungensis (nom. inval.) | reverse complement strand
CCTTTAGGTAGATTTGCTGTCAGAGACATGAGACAAACCGTCGCTGTCGGTGTCATCAAGTCCGTCATCAAGTCCGACAAGGCTGGTAAGGTCACCAAGGCCGCTGTCAAGGCTGGTAAGAAGTAAACTCAATGTTTATAGTATAATAAAATGTTTAATATTAGGATTGATATAAGATTTTGTAAGATGATTAGGAGTTGTAAGGTTTATCGATAAAGACTGAGAAAAAATTTGCTCGACTGGTTTTCTTATCTCTTGAGAGTGTTGATAAAGGTGTCGTAAAATTACAGTAGTATATGTGATAGTATCCCAGCACTTTTAAACCACTTTTGTAGAACCCTACTATCATCATTCTGACATTAGAAGAGAATGAGAGGTGAGTTTAGTTAGTGTTGCTTAAAAATGTACTCAATTATAAGGTGACAGACCACAGATATATAGATTGTTTACAAAGCAGAGCGTATTAACGTGCTTCTATTAGTCTCGCCGATTGAGATGAATTATTACTAAAATCGAGACGTAAGCAACATCAGCTAGTCGGTGTATTCATGTAGATTGCACCACGCACAGAACAATTGCAAAGATGTAATGTTTATTTTCCAACATCTCTTGTATCAGAGCTTCGTCAGCTCCATGTGTTGAGTCCAATAATGAACCTTTCTACTTAGTTTATATTCCTACCGCCTGGAATCCCTTCCCGCTGACCACTCCCATCCATTCTGGTCCTCCCTCTCGCCAACATACGTTGTTCACCTCGAGTTCCAGTTCGTATGCTAAGATCGGTTTGTCAATGATCGAAGGTGCTGGTGTGGTCTTCTGGTCTGCTGCTGCAACAGTCAACAGAGTACAATCCCAAACTAAAGCCTGGCAATCGTCTCCACCGCTCAAAAGATGGTTCGATGTGGGGTGCCATTTTATCAGGTTGATCGCAGCAGTTGTGCTGCCTCCCAAAGACCCGTCTAAAGTCACCATTGGTAATCCTGGCATGCGCATGTCTATGATAATGATCTGGTTCAGATTCACGCCGATTGTCGCCAAGTAGTGCTGGTCAATGTTGCTTGTGGCGAGTTTGAGGAGTGCTCGCAGACTGAAATTGCTTGGAGTATACAGTGGAGTTGAGGTGGGAGTGTTCGTTCCCCCAGAACCAGGTTCGTAGATTATAGTAGAATGCTCCAACGACCTCAAATCAAACAATCTCATCGAACCATCATTACCCACCAGGGCGAATATATCCAGAGATTTGTGCACGAATTTAACATCAAATACCTCTGAATCATGTGCGATTAACTGAGTCTTCACCATGGCCGATTCGATTGCTGTGCTGTCGCGGTGTGGCGACGTTTCTCCTTTCGGAGTTCGGTTGAGATCCCATACCGTACATGTAGTGTTTACCAGCAGGGCAATGATGATGTTAGGATCATACTTGTTCCAGTCGAAAGATGTGACTGGAGGAAATGTGTTGATATCATCTTTTTCGGTGAAACTACGTCCGCTTCCATTCGTGTTGTTGGCCAATACATGGGTTTGCAGCACGCTGTACTCATTCAACTCGTAGTCATAGTCTGCTTTGTAAAGTCTCAAGACATCCAGCAGACACGCGATCCGCTGCAGATCCAGTCCACTAGTACCACGCAGCATAGCGGGATCCCATTGTAGATTTGTAACAGGATAGTCCAAGCTGATTTCAGCCGCTTTATGGAAGTCGAATCCTTCCACTACATCGTACGGCCTAGCAGCAGGAACAGGGTACCTTTGGAACTGTGCGTTGGAGTAATGTGTGGGAGATGTCCCGTCCATGCCTATTTCATCACCCAATATTGAGTCATTAGAATCACTCTTGTATGCTTGGCCGTGAACAATTTGAAGCTTGTTCTGGAAGCCTTCCTTGTACGTGCTCAAGGCAACACACTCCTGATCTTTTGATGGCAAATACACCCAGTCTGCACAGTAGAGCGGGTGCTGCGAGAAATAGTACGACGACTTATCCATCGTCTCCTTTTCTCGTCGATGTAACTGTGTTTGCTGTTGTTGGTCTTGTTGACTTTATCGTTTGGATTAGGTTATTAGGCACGTGATATGCAAAGTGGAGCAGAATCATATGGAGTATGTAAAGAAGTGATACAGGAGATGGTAGCAGTTAATAGAGATGAAAGAGATGATGAGGGAGTAAATATCGTTTGCTATTATAAGAAGAATTCAAGTCAAGCTTCTACCAGTGTGGACTTTCTTAGTAGGTGTCTTTTTGTAAGATTTAGATACGATAGAAGAATCATTGAATGGAAGTAGACAGGGGACAAGTCAAGGTTTTAGTTAAACTCAATACAGTTCCTATTAGGTGTAGAGTTCGATTTTAACTCCATGCTTTAATTGTAATCATAAAATTGAACTTCATCATTCATGGTCATACTGAACGAATTGTTACACCAACAAAAAATTATTACACACATGAACTTGTGAAAGTCGAGTATTTAATTAAAGCATGTGTACAGCTTACTCTCAACTCGATAACTGAAATCATTAACGTTGTCACTCTATTTTTGAAAAATTTTCAAGTATTCGTTAAAAATTTCAACAATTCTGTTTCGTTCTTATTAAATCATTATTAGCAGAGGTTTCAAAGTGCCTAAAATTAAGTCTGCTATCAAAATCTTGTCATAGAAAACTGTTATAGTTCTTCAAGAAACTGGACTGAGGCATTAACCTATTATCTTTTGAAGTATTTTAACTTTTCTTTTGCCTTTCTTATAAGTAAAAATGAAAAATCTAATACATACTTCAATTGTAATTCCTTGTTGAAGCTACGTTTACCGTATTAATTTAATACTCTCCTGATTACAGTTTCACGAGTATAATCGAGAATGTGTTTCTAGTGGTGAATTGAGAGCTGTGACTTGAAAGATTACGCTTACTTAAGAAGTATTCATCTTGTATCCCATTCACTATGACGTAGCTCTCAAATGATAGTACAGAATCACCTTTCCATAGAGCTCAAACTTACTCCAACGTATTCAACAGGTTTCGGTCTAAAGTTCATTCTACTCAATGCATTCAAACTCTGTAACACATACCATTTCTTTTTTTGGCTGCAAAACCGGAAACTTGGGTGCAAAATTAATGGCGGCCTCGCCTCGAATTTGTGTTTGTGTGGATCAGTCCATAAACGCATAGATGTTACAAGTTTACTATTAGATTTGTGGTCAAGTTGAGTGAGATTTCAAATGCATTTGATTTTGCAGTTGATAAGTTTAAGAACGCAATAAACTTAATTCTAATTGGTAACCAACGCATTTTGTGCACACAAGGTATACAAATCCCACAGAATTCAACAGGGGAACTCTTTTGAGAGTAAACCAAATCAATTCAACATCTGCTTTAATTGGGATCCAGTTAGCGTAAAGAGGGTTTAAAGGGGAATTATTAGCAAGACAATTGACCCAAGCCCTTCAAGTGATACTTGGATTTCTTCAACCCCAGTGGTAAAATTCAAGTTTTGGCTCAAAAGTGGAATTGTATAAGAGGGTAAGCCCATACCATAATGAGAACAATTTTGCTTCAGCTACTATAGTCACAATTTCAACTACAACACAGATGTAACGCAAACTACCTCCAGAAGTATCCCTTTTAAACCTCCAGTTTTGCACTTTAAACACACAAATTCTGAGTTCTGAAATTTTTCTTGATAATTGCAACCTTCCGACACATACCCAAGATCACTTGAGATCTTCATTTTAAAACTTAGTGATGTATAACAGTGAGGCTTGACTATCAAGAGGAAAATGTGCAGAATCGAAGAACAGAATAAGAAACATCAATTCTATTGGCTGATACACGTTTTTGTTGTCGACTATCAACAACAGAGAAGTAGACTTTAAACCCTTGAGTCTGTTATTTTGGTATTTTCACGCCATCTACATTCTTTTACGTTAAATCTATAATCTATTAATTACATGTAGAAATGAATACTTTACTGGTCAGCAGCAACCTCCTCCACTGAAGGACAGGTACAGAGCAAGTTCATATCACCATAAGCGTCATCTAATCTTGCGACAGTAGGCCAGCATTTGGCAGTCTTCAAGTATGGTAATGGGTATGCAGCTTGCTCTCTAGTGTACCCTCTAGCAACCCACTCTTCTTGGCTAGTTGAAATTATGTCTTCCAAGGAGTGAGGAGCATTCTTCAATGCAGTTCCCAATGGGTCACCATTGGCAAAAGCATCAATCTCCTTTCTAATGGAGATCAAGGCAGATACAAATCTGTCCAACTCCTCCAAGTTCTCTGACTCAGTTGGCTCGATCATCAAAGTACCTGCGACAGGGAACGACATGGTTGGAGCGTGGAAACCGTAATCTTGCAATCTCTTAGCAACATCGATGGCTTCAACACCAACAGTCTTGAATTCTCTCAAGTCCAAGATGAACTCGTGTGCACAGTGCTTGATTCCTTCGTTAGTTGCAGCGTTGCTGTCAACAAACATAATTTTATAGTGCTCCTTCAAGTGTGTCAACATGTAGTTGGCGTTGAGCATAGCAATTGCAGAAGCGTATGGCAAAGCATTACCTCCCAACATCTTAATGTAAGAGTAGGAAACAGGGATAACCAGCGCAGAACCATAAGGAGCAGAGTTGACAGCCTTGATCGACTCAGCAGTAGAGTGAGGGGTGTCAACAAAGTTGTGTTTTGGTAAGAATGGCTTCAAGTGTTCCTTGACACATACTGGAGCTTGACCTGGTCCACCACCTCCGTGAGACAATGCAAAGGTCTTGTGGATGTTCAAGTGACAAACATCAGCACCCAAGTCACCAGGAGAGGTTAATCCAACTTGAGCATTCATGTTGGCACCGTCCAAGTAGACCAAACCACCATTGTCGTGGACAGTATTAATGGCATCTCTTACACCTGGCTCAAACAAACCATAAGTGGATGGGTATGTGATCATGATGGAACACAAGTTTTCAGTGTGCTTAGCAGCCTTGGCCTTCAAGTCTTCCAAGTCGATCGAACCATTCTCCAAGCATGCAACAGGAACAACCTTGAGACCACACATAGCAGCAGAGGCTGGGTTGGTACCGTGTGCAGAGACTGGAATAAGACAGATATTTCTCTGTTCGTATTCGCCTCTAGATCTATGGTATTCTCTAATCAACGACAAACCAGTGTATTCACCTTGAGCACCTGAGTTTGGCATCAGGGTTGTGGCGTCGAAACCGGTGATGTCGTTCAAGTCCTTTTCAAATTCATCAATCAATTGCTTGTAACCTTGGGCTTGCGAGATTGGTGCAAATGGGTGGATTTGGGTGAAACCTGGCATCGACAAGGTTTGCATTTGAACGGTAGCGTTCAACTTCATTGTACAAGAACCCAATGGGATCATCGAGTTAGCCAAAGACAAGTCCTTGCTTTGCAACAAGTTCATGTAACGCAACATTGAAGTTTCCAGATGGTGGCTGTTGAACACTTTATCAGTTAAAAATGGCGTAGATCTCAAGAATTCCAGTGGGAAGCCTGGTAATTCACCAATTTGGGCTGTGTTGATAGATCCATCTGTAAAAACCGAAATCAAGCAGTTCAAGTCTTCAGATGTGACAGTTTCGTCCAAAGTGAGCGAGACAGTGTTGTCGCCAGCCTTGAACAAGTTGATCTTGTGCTCCAAAGCCTTGTTTAAGATTTCGTCAGCACTTACACCGTTCAATTCAACAGTCAAGGTGTCGAACCACTTGTCATTTACAATTTTGTGTTGTGTAGCAATCTGTGTAGCCAAGAGGGTAGTGAAACCAAAGACTCTCTTTGCAATGTTCTTCAAACCTTCTGGACCGTGGTAAACAGCGTACATGGCAGCAATGTTAGCCAACAAAGCTTGTGCGGTACAAATGTTCGAGGTGGCCTTTTCACGCTTGATGTGTTGTTCTCTAGTCTGTAAAGCCAATCTCAAAGCAGGCTTGCCCAATCTGTCCTTGGACACACCGACAATTCTTCCTGGGATTTTTCTAGAGTATTTGTATGTTGTGGAGAAGAAAGCAGCATGGGGTCCACCGTAACCAAATGGAACACCAAATCTTTGGGAGGTTCCCAATGCAATATCAGCACCAAATTCGGCGGGTGGCTTTAATAAAGTCAAAGCCAACAAATCAGTGGCCATGGCAAACAAACCCTTGTTTTTGTGAACTATCTCACCAACCTTGGTAAAGTCAGTGATGGAACCATCTGTTGCTGGGTATTGGACTAAAGCACCACATACATCTGAAGCGATTTCTTGTAATTTTTCAATTCCAGCAGGTGTTGTTAAAGGTAATTCGATGATTTCAACCTTCAAGTGTTCAGCTCTCGACTTGATCACTTCTAAAGTTTGTGGGTGCAAATTGGTGTCCACCACATACTTATTTTTTTTACCCTTAAGGTTGTGGAAAGATAAGGACATAGCTTCACCGGCTGCAGTTCCCTCATCCAAAAGAGAAGCATTGGCCATGTCTAAACCAGTCAAACTGCAGACCATAGTTTGGTAGTTAAGTAACGATTCCAATCTTCCTTGAGAAATTTCAGGTTGGTATGGTGTGTAAGATGTGTACCATTGTGGTGATTCAAGTAAGTTTCTTTGAATCACAGGTGGTAAGTTAGTTCCAGCATAACCCTTTCCAATAAAGGATTTGTAAATCTCGTTTTTACCTGAAAGCTCGTGTAAATGGTCAAGCATTTCAGTCTCGGTGTACCCTTCAAGAGGTTGTACTTGCAACTTCCTCTTGACAAGCACGTGCTCGGGAATTGCTTTACCCAAGAACTCATCGAGGTCAGAGTAACCCAATGTAGATAACATCTTGTCGACATTAGCAGGAGTAGGACCCAAGTGACGTCTTGCAAATGTATCTAACTTTGCAAACGAAACCTTTTCATTAGGATTATAGACCTTGTTGTAGTTTGCCGAGGAAGTGTTTGCCGTAGCATTTGTACTAACAATCGAAGATGCTTGCAAGAACCTAACTGGCTGCAATCTTACAGTTGTAGCTGCAGATAAACGGGCCTTTGAAGCAACCCTAAGAATATTTCTTGAAATCATTCTTAGAAATCTGATAATGAGAAGATCTAGGAGTAATCCAGCGGGCAAACCAGCGGGCTTTTATACAATCCTGTCTTATCAGCAGAAATGGTATAAACCGGGGCAAAGTCAAAATCTGGTGGGAGCGAGTCAAAAAAATGCCATGGCTCAAATTTTTCACAGAGATCAAGCCAAACCGCAATAGTTTGTATACTTTGACTGCTGTATTTTGCATATGTAAACGAGAAGACCTCACGAGTGATGGTGAATCGAGAGATGAGAAATAGGAGTAGAGTTGATGTAGGGTGTCGGTACAGAGTTAGAATATTTGTTAGATAAGAAAGAGAGAATGTTCGTATTTCTTTACAAAGTGGAGTGACCATATGGGTGGATCCCCGGGATTCAAGAAAACTCGTTTCTTTCTTGCTCGTTTGACAAGTCGAATCATATTATTCAATTTGAAACCGTTTTGGAATTGTTTTGGGTTCTTTGGCCGTATGGATTGAGTTATCACATGTGATTAAATTGACGTTTTTTTTGTCACTATAGTACACAAATACCATACAAGATCTGATGGTTATGATGGTGATGATTAGATAGACGAACATGGTTGTTTTAATGTATATTTGTGACGTTGAATGAAGCGTTTAGTCAAGTTTATAAATGGTATTTTTATTCTTGGTCTTCGGGGAAGAGGAAGTTGTTGTTAGGGACTGGATTCCCGATTAGGATACGTCAGGATTTTTGCATTTTTGCAGCCATAGGGGTTTGAAGTGAGGTGACTTTGGGAAAGGAATGGCGAGATTAGCAGAGAATGACCGAGAGAACTAAGGTTAAGGTATTAGGTTGTTGATGATTGTGTTTAGTGTTTCGGTGTATAGGTTAATAGGTGTGATCTAGTGCGTAGTTTGTATTGATGAGGGTATATTTATGTTAAGTGATGTTACAATGGCAACCTTAGAATTATAATTCGTATTGAAGTTGTTCGATATAAGGAGTTTCGAGGATCCTTGAAAGTTTGCCTATCAGTAGTTGATTCTTTCATATATATTCTTCAATAAATTACTTGGGTATTTACTAAATCTCAATATCTTGACTCTGACTCACAGCAGATGTCAATTGCATTTTCTACGCTATTCTGTGAAGCATCGAAAGCATCTACAATCTAAATCTTAGTACTCGCGGTAACCCAAATTTCCTACAACCTTATAAAGTTTGTTATATAACTGTTTTTTGTATTTCTTTATACATCCACATCTATCCTACTTAATTTGCTGGTAACGAGTCAATAATATCTCTCACCACTTTAATTTCGGTTGGAGAAGTACTGCAGCATCCTCCAATCACCTTCACTTGCTTGAAACCCAACCATTCTCTCACCAAAGTCTCCCAGTTCTTCATGTCCTTGTTGACCTTGTACTCATCGTTTTCTTCATCATAGTAAAAGCCCAAGTTTGGGTAAACAATGAGAGGAAGTGCCATGTCTTCTTCCTTCTTGCATACATCTTCGATTTGTTCGACTATAGGGGTAATGTAGTTATAGTCCAAACAATTGAGACCCACACCCAAAAAGTATTCTTTGAGTAATGCGTGTTCTGCCAATTGTCCAACCAAGTAGTTCATGACTTCCTTCACCGAAGTTCTATCTCCGAAGCCACGTGCAGTAGGGAAGTTGAAACTGATGTAGAAGTGTTTCTTGTGTCCCTCTTGCAATAATCTGTGCATCATTCTCAAGATAGCCTTGAGTTCGATGAAAGTTGGGATAGTTTCAAAAGTAATGGCATCAACTCCCTTGTGGTTGAGGAAGAAGTTAGTGAGTGGCAAGTGGTAAGTTTCAAGTTGGTCCATGTTAACATCCTTGTACACACCCGTGTACTCCGAACCATCGGCAAGGAACGTAGCATAAGGTCCGATCGATCCAACAACAAACACGTCTTTCGAAACATGTTCTTCTTGGTTGTTGTACTGTTCAATAGCACCCTGTACAACCTTCACACTGCGATCCCAAACGTTATGGATTTCATCGTCATCCAAATCAGTATACTTTTTCAAACTATCATAAGATACTTGATAAGTACTGGTGATCAACACATCGACCTGTGCCTTCTCCAAATAACTATAGTGAACCTGCTGGACCAACTCCGGCTGGTTCAACAATACCATCCCTGACCATAAAGGATTCAGCTTGGGTTGGATCTCAGCCAGCTTAGGAATAAGCTGCTCAAGCTCCGTTCCAAGTGCCCCGTCCATGACCAAGTGTTTGCTGTTGATGGTTTCTTTGATATTCATATTTACGTATTAATTGGTACTTACAGTTGAATGTAAATGCCTGGCTGTTGAAGTTGAAGTAGCCTGAAGTTAATGATTCATCAAAAGTTGGACAACTGGTCTCGTTATATATATAGTGGGGTGCTGAGTCACACCAAAACTGTATATAAAGCTACTCCTTTGGGAAAGCGGGCGTCGGCCACAAAAATTTACGTCGACCAATAGTGCAATCGAACGCGAATCTTGAGAGTGGTGGGTGGGGGTTATGAAGGTTAAGATAGTATGGGTTGTGATTGAGATAACTATAAGATAAGTAGATTGGTGGATAGTTCAATGAATTGATGAATATATGTGATAAATGTGTTAAGAAATTTTTGACATAAGTAAACCGTTTATTGGGGTGATGATCTTCCTTCAAGTCAAAGCTTTGTGAAGCCAAGAGCCACAAAATCTGATAACCGATGAGCGTTGGTGTTTTTTACAATAGTGATGAGGCGTAGGAGTAAAGGTGAGAGTGGCCTGAGGATGTTGATGGAGTCTCTTGCAGCTGGCGCTCTTTTTTTTTTAATGAATAGTAGATAAAGTGTTCTTCTAATTAGTATTATACTCTGAGTTCTTTCTGGGCATGAACGAAAGATAGTATCTCCTCTAGAAAGAATTGAAGTTGGTACATCGATGTATAAAGGGCACGCACGGTGGAACTTAGGGTGTAGGAATAGAAAGGAAAGAGTATTACGTGAGAGTGAAATACAGAGTCATAAACCACAATATGATTACGATGCTTGGCTTGTATTATTTGTGGGACTTTTGAGTTTTTTTGAGTACCTTTAGTATTGTTGGGGAGTCATGATTCATGGTTGAGTTTATGTGTGAAGGGAAGTCATGGAAGTTAAGAATACTGGATAGTAGATTAAAAGAGATATAAGCTATTGAAATATGAACTTAACAAAGTAATAATGTTATACTGTTACAAATTTAAAGATATGGTTGAAAATCTAGCACACTACTTTGAAGAATAGAACAAGTTGAGATAGATATGGAATAGAACTTATATTTTAAAGGTAGGAGAGTATAAAGTGCTGAATATGATCACTAGGAAGATTACTTACTGAATGATTATACCTTGTGAGCTTACTGGAATTTATATTTCACTCTCGTTACTGACTTAATTGACTCTAAGAAATACGTTTTTAACTTCTGAAGAGACTCTCTCAGTTTGAGTATATCCATTAGCAGGTAGATCCATAGATATCCAGATCTACAGGGTACTACTACAAGTATACTCACATAAAAGTTCAGATAAACCTACGAGTATTGTCATCACCATTACAATACTATAAGTAATTTCCATATAGTTGCACCAACCGTCATAGTACAATAAATACTTGTGGTCACCTTAGTAGAGTTTCATACTTTCAGGGCTAAAAGTACTAACACCACCTTTATCAAACTACTGATACTTCAATCTGTCCACAGTATCCTCATTTGACAAATATAATAAGTTCAATTGCCAACTTCTTCTCCATCACCAACCTCATTCTCATGCTACTACTAACATTAAGACTGGAAAATGAAACTCGTATTCCTTACCACATTTCCACTTCATCCTAATCTCTCTTATCAATCAACGATCGTTTCTAACTTACATCTCAACTCTCTAAACCTCCCTCTGAAACTCACTCCAATATCTCAATCTCACACACTCTTCCAATCTCTCTTCACTGACATTCAAAAGTGAAAAACTTAAAAAAAAAAAAAAAACACCAATGGATTCTTACGCCCCAGCAAAGCGTTCAAGAGACGACTACGAGGGTGACCAGTTTCAAGGTCAATCCTTCCAGTCACAATCTCAGTACGATGACGAATTTCATGATAATAAAAGGCAACATGTCGATCCTACTCAGGATTTAATCAACAACGTCTGTAAAGATATTCGTGGTTTGGGTGAGAATCCAAACATAATTAACCAGATTGATGATGTATCTTATATTTCCAATCCTATTGTTGCTGAGTTCGAGAAGATCGATTTGTTGAGAACCAATATCTTGACCACTGTGTATGCTATTATTGTTGAGCAACCTCAAAAGATCAACTCTGTCTGCAACTTGTTCTTGATCTGTAATGCCAAAAACTTTGTAGTGGCCAAGTATTTGGTAGAATACTTACACGGTAGAACCCAAGAGTTGCTTGACCGTATTGGAAAAGCCAGTGAATCTACAGAAGATGCAGGTTCCTTCAACAATATCAAATCTATACTCAAGTTCTTTGCTGCGTTGAACCCTATTATTGATAACAATGCTGTGTCCAATATCTTCAAACAGTTTTTGAATTTGGCAATTGACTTGCAGAATGAAACTCCAGATAAAAGAAATGGGTTGGCTCAAGCCATCTACTACAACACTCTTGTAGCCATTCCATATTTGTTGAGTAATGAGAGCACATCCAACTCCGAATTGGTAGCAGAAATGAACCTGTTGGTTGAATTAGCCAGCACCTTTGCAATTGTCGAAAACTCATCCAACAGCTTGTTACAGCCTTACGACTCGAAATTAGACAACTACGTCTTGCCTTATGAACCGGAAAAAACCGTAGACTTGGTTCTCCCAGCAATAAAGAAGTTACAAACAGAGGCCAAAGATTGGAGCAACTTGGAAAACAAGTTGTTTTTAAACTACCCTGAGTTGGTAGAACCTATTGTTGAAGCTGCTTTGTCGAAAAACCCGATCTCAACGGAATTGGTAAAGCACCCATTGCCTCAATTCTCAGTGCCAAAGTTGAATGGTGTTGTTCCGCATGGACTTATCGACCTGTTATGGTTTAACAACTCGAGAGTTTTGTTCCAGGTTTATCAAACTACGGACTTTGAGACAGTTCCTGCAATCAGCACTTACGCTGGTCTCTTCTTTAAAGATTTGTGTTTCGACATCTTAACAAACTTATCCTTCAACAAGACAGAAGCTTCGATCCAGTTATCAAGATTGGACTTATTCTTCCATAGAGATTTGTTTGCTCCTCCAGGATCGAGTATTGACGAATTGACAACTATCCACAGAGACAACGAGTCTGGTGAAAACTCTCCACCACTTTCAACATGGAAAGTGGAAGACATTGCAGTGGAAAGTATTCTCACAATGATTTTCCAGTTGCCTTCTACACTCCACTTTGAAATCTACTACTACACAGTGTTGATTACGTGCTGTAGAGAATCCCCAGAGCTGATTGCACCTGTATTTGGTCGTGCAATTAGATACTTTTACAACAACTTGAATACCTTGGACTACGAGTTGAAGATCAGATTCTTAGACTGGATGACAATCCAAATTTCCAACTTCGAGTTCAGTTGGAAATGGGACGAATGGGTACAAGACTCGCACAAGTTCCGTAACTTAAAGTACCACCCTAAGAAGAACTTCATCAAGAACTTGATCTCTAAAGAAATTAGATTGTCCAACAAGAACAGAATCAAGGACAGTCTCGCCACTTTGGATCCAGAAACGGGAGACGTTAAGAAATTAGATGAGTTCTACAAGTACTTGAATATTTCCATTTTCGATTCAGAATACGCTGTTAAATACGATATCAATTTGTACGGAGAAGAGCACCAACAAACTATTGAACAAATCCACTCGGAAAAGAAGGCTCTGTTGGCTGAAAAGTCTGTTGTTTCCTCTCAAGAAGAAATTCTTTTTGTTTACTTGAACTCGGGTTTACCTTTAAATGAGATTTCCAATAAGGTGTACGATTTTGTTATCTCGCACTGGAAGTCAAACACTGAATTCAATGAGTTGTACAACGAGTTGAAGACCGCTGTTGCAGAAGTTCCTGGTATCGATTCAGACAAGTTCTTGATTAACGTAATCTTCCAGACTTATGCATATATTGGTTCTCGTTCGATTTACTCTGTAGTGAGTATTTTGTCAAGAGATGTCAACAAATTGAAGTTTGTGAGTGGAACACCAATAACCTACTTTGAAGATGAGCCACATTTTGAATCTGTGAATTTGAGCAAAGAGCAGTTTGAAGCCAGACAACTGTATATTATTGAGTGCATTTTCAGGATTTGGAGCCACCAACCACAAGTTGTGTTTTTGATTTTGGAATACTTGATTGAATTTGGAATCTTAAGACCAGAGTTTTTGGTTCAAAAGAACTTGGGTTTGGATAGTAACTTGATAATTGAGAATGTTTCTTGTATGGAGTCGACAAATAGGGTTTTAGATAACTTCTATGAAAAGAGTAAGAAGGTAGAAGAGCAAGAAGATAAGAAGGAAGTGAAAGAAAAAGAGGTACTGAAAGAGAGTGATGAAAAAGAACCTAAAGAATCAACAGAAGAATCTAAAGAAGAAGCAACAGAAGAATCTAAGGAAGAATCAAAAGAACCAAAAGAGGAAGGAAAAGAAGAGCCAAAGGATGAAATGATTGTAGATGAAAAGGAGGAAGCAATTGAAAATTCAAATGAAGAATTAAGAACACCAAAAGATTCTGATATCTTCCAAAACTTACTTCTTATTATCTTCAACTCGATTGTTAATAACTTGAATGAAATTTCAAATACTCTTCAAACTCCTGCAACCGAGAAGATTGAAATATTAAAGGACGATTTCACTGAAGAACAAGAAGAAGATTTAGAATTAATGAGAACAGTCGACAACCAATGGCTTTACTATGAGTACAAAGGATTGTTGAAGTCTTACTTTAGAAAGTATCTCAAGAATAACACTGGTCTTACTTACTTGGATGTGATTCAGAACATTCTCGAGAAGATCGAGAATGAACCTGTGAAGAAGGATGTCTTGAGTTGGGTATCTGAACTTTAAATGTATAGTTATGTATAATTAAAAGGATTATTAAAGGAACAATAGCAGATTTTATTTTCCAATAGAGAAACTGTGTAGTTTGGATTATCAATTTTATTTAGAATGAAATAGTAAGCATCAGGTAACCCAGTACCCTAGTTTTATTCGATGACTTTCATGTATTTTACATTCTTTCAATGACTCAAGATGACTCAATAAATTCCCTTGAATGGAGTCATCAATTTGCAACCATACTTAATGAACGTCATAGTAACAATTAGAAGGTAAACAGTATAAACGATCACACTTCTAAACCTAGACTATCTCTCGTATACATCTAAGCTACATCCAGATGCATAACTATCTCACACCCCATTGAACATCTCCATCATGTTTGCCTCTCATTCTCATTAAAATTAGTTGCTCTGAATTTTAAAAAAAAGCATACGATAATAAGATCAGCACAACTTTAAACAGAATTGCTATGGATCCAAAGCACCTTGAAGATAAAACACTTGCAGTTGAAACACTCGACTTGACCTACAAGTTCCCTGGAACAGAAAAGTTAGGTCTTCAGAATATTAATCTTCAGATAAACTGGTCGACATTCAATTTACTTATAGGGCCAAATGGAGCTGGAAAGTCGACCTTGCTCAAGTTGTTTGCAGGTAAAACGTTGATCAAACGTGGGAACTTACTTTTGGGAGGCCTTGATCCTTTTGAAGATCACAAATTGAGGTATAGTAAGCAGAACTCAGACCTCAATCAATATATCACGTACTTGGGAACTGAATGGGCGTCGAACCAGATTGTTAAGCGTGATATCAATGTACGGGCCTTGATTTCGTCGATTGGTGGAGATGTGCATGTCGAAAGACGTAATGAGTTGATCGAAATCTTGGACATCGACCCTCATTGGTCCATGTTGAGCTTGTCTGATGGTGAACGTAGAAGAGTCCAAATAGCTATGGGCTTGATAAAGCCATGGAGGTTATTGTTACTTGACGAAGTCACCATTGACTTGGATGTGATCATTAGACAGAAGTTAATGTCGTACTTGAAAAGGGAATGTGTAACACGTAACTGTTGTGTTATCTATGCCACCCATATTTTTGATGGGTTACAGAAGGATTGGTATGATAGATTGATTCACATTAGTGATGGTAGAATTAAGGATGATATTCTGGTTAAGGATATTGGATTCAATGCTGAACAGAAAGAACCAGTCGAGGAACTCGAGGAGTCGAACAAAACGAAGTTGAACATTCACTACAGTGAATCACTTCACCCTGTGGCCGTGCACTGGCTCAAAAGGGACTTGGATACAAGAGGATCAAGAGATGATGAGAAGGTGAAAATGGCAGAAAGAGTTCGTTTATGGAGTGAGTCTAAGGATGCAGTTGCAGCTGAATCAAAAGACAAGATGGAGGATTACTTCAAATCTACCAGGAGTTATTAATTCATAGTACACCTAACCTTCATGGTGTATACTAAACTGACTTAAAATTATATAGATTACAAGAATAGATATCATTTTACATCCATATACGTCTACACTTTGTTAGCTTCCTCAAATCAAATCTCATGAAATGCTTTCAAGATACTTCTTAACAAGGTGGATACTTCACAAGAACTTGGAAATCTTTACAACGATTCATTTCAAATAATTATTTGTTAGCTATACTATAGTACATAATGCATTTAGCCCTAAGGCCAATTCTCGTATCTAGTTGATACCCTAAAGTTTTATAAAGGTCTCCAATGTTAATACTAAAGACGATCGTTTCTCATTACAGTCAAGGCATTCTAAGAATGTTTGCGACGTTCAAACGGTAGGATTGTTCCTTTCGGATTCGTTTGGTTAGTTTCGTTATATGTGAGATCTCCTTCAGAGATTTAATTATTAAGTGTGAGGGGTCAGTTGGGAATGGTGTTAGTTTGAAGTATTGTAATGTCATCTGCTTCATCGAGTGAACGTTGATACTTTTTCCTTTTCATTCATACATCATTGAAAATACTGTGTTTTCAGTATTGTTATATGTAATCAGATAGTCAACCCAAGTCTTAGTAATAAGTCAATTATAGCTCTTCCAAGACATGCTCGTACCCTTTCTCTATAATCAGTTCAAGATTCCTCATTCAAACCTCTCTCACTTCACTTCATCAACCCAGTCTTACTTCACTTCATTCAAAGAGTTTTCTGCAAACTTCCTTTCCATTTGTAAAAACAAGATCATCTCTTTACTCCTACGTAACTCTTCAGCCATCATCCAATTTCGATACTTCATATCCACAAATTCGGGAGATTCACCTATGCTATTTCTGTTTGTTTTTGCCTTTGCTTGAGCTAGCTTACGTCTAATTCTATTAGGTTGAACTGACGGAGTTAATGGTGTGCTTGGGCTTCGTTTATTCTTTCGTTGATTCTCAACTAACGCTTCTAACGGCGGGATGTTTTCCATATTCAGCGTGCTCTTATAATGCACTCTAATGGATGGCGATGACACCGACGATGAAGAGAGATTCACAGGTTCAAGAACAGTGGTAGTCATTGATTACTTTGTCTCTTTTGGTGTATTTTTTTGAATGTAAACAAATGTAAAGTCACGTGAGACTTGATGGTAGATGATGGGAAGATGAAGAGGAGGGTGAAACTTGAGATAGAATGGAGGTAGAGTAGGAGAGGCTTGTACAGATGTATACTAATAGTGTATAGTTAGCTTCTGTATGGTTATAGCTAGGTATGAAGAAGTGAATACTGGTAGGTGTTACTCAAGGAAAGTATATAGACCTTGTAATATGAACGAGACAAGTGCAATTGTTCCCAAAATGGTAGTATGAACAGTTCTGTGGTATGAAGTTATAACACAATAGGATTGTATTGCGAACGATCTGTTTATCTGAATCTTAAAGGAAGCAAGTGCTTCTCATTGATCCTGTATTTAATCAATTGGTGGATGCAAATCCTGCATATCTATTTAATGTTAGAACTAGTAGTGTAGTATGGGAAGCAATGGCAGTAATGAATGGGTAGTCTATGTGCTGAAGTAGTAAACATCTTGATTGAAGTGTAATTTATTAGGATTACTACTTCCAAGTGGATTTTTGTTAAAAATAAACAAAGGTCTAATATCTGTTTACGTATAAATATCAGGAAGGCTATATTGTCTTGCATTCCATTATAATAGTTGTAGTAGTATTGGTAGTAGTAGTTATAGTTGTAGTAGTAGCAGTGGTAGTGGTAGTATTTGTTGAAGGTAATTCAATTTTCATCTATTCAAACGTTGGATCAACAATGATATTGCCACTTTCGTCAGACTTTCTTCAAGGATCCCAGCTTGACAAAACTACTGCAGCCTTGGAAGATTTAACGTAATTACGTTTGTATTCTGTTTGGTCGCTGCAATCATTGCGTTGGTGTTAATATTGCCGTACTTGCATTCACAACGTTTTGCTGGTTCGTGTTTTGTCTCTATTCTATTGAATTGATTGGAGTAAGAGAATTTGTTATAAGCAACTCGATCGAGAATAAGATTTTACAATTGACCAAGATGGAGTTATTGATGGATGAGGAGCCTGAGCTGCAAGTTTTGACTGTTGAGAGGAGCACTTTAGAGATACTATTAGAGCCTTCAATCATTAATTATCGTGGAGATGTGTATAAGTTTTAAAATTATGAATTTGAAAATTACTATTGGCCAACGTAGTTGTTGATGAATGAAGGGGTATGTGGTGTGATATTTAGTTGTGAATGTCTGAGAAATAGACTTTTGATATATTACCTGATTTGGATTTTGCACCCATTGAAAACGGGATATGGTTACAGGTAGAAGTGGCTTAATTGCAGTTAAATTCAATCATTTGGAATGCACAAGACTGTTAAATATAGGGAATCATGAATATTATAAGCGAAAATCTCTTCAATGTGTACTGTTCACTTGGTGGCTTCAGTTTAATCTAGTAAATTCTTTAACTTAGTATATAGAGATAAATAGTAGTGTAGGAAGAAAACCTTGCTAGTAACAAGTAATAAGTAGCAAAATGTTGTTAGAACTACTTACAACGAACCCAATTTCCTGTCTAGACAATAACATTTTTAGTTGTCACTAGCTTTTCCATTTCACACCCCCACTATTCCAACGCTCCATCAATTTTCTCAATTTTCAATATACTTAATAGAAGAAGTGTTCTGGAAAACTCAATAAAATCAAATTAAACTATACAAATTCTGTTGTATACTTTACTTTGCTTCTGTTTCTTTCTTGATAGATACGTGTGTTCACCTTTATGTCAAATAAATTGCACTGTCACAAATTAAATGTAATTGGCAACACCATTTTCAACAACAAACTTATTCAACAATCACAACACCATAATAACTACTAACCTTACGACTATTCAAGTAATTACCTCAATCACCATAATACTCCACTTTTAATTACCTCAAAATAATCATTAAATTTTGATTAAATTCGCTTAAATTTCAACTGAAATTCACACGAAGTCAAAAAATGTATTCTCATGTCAACGTCATTTCTCCACTAATCTAAATAAAAATATTACTACAATACGTTTAAACTCAACCAATACTAGATTCTCTTCTAATATCTATATTAATACTATCCACTTATCATATTCAAACCAAAGTTATCACCTATTCACTCTTTAATTAGAAAATCTTTACCTTTAAAAAGTTTGTGGCTGCAAAACGAAACCGAATTGAGAACAATTTCATTTAAATTTTGTATAAGCCCCTTCATGTCGTCTCCTATATATTATTTAATCATCAATTTTATTCCTTCTCTTTTCCAATACCATACATAATCAATATTCCACTTCTCTGCTCTTCACTCTCTACACTTACTCCACTCTTCGATCTTATTCTTACTTATAATCATTCACCTCACAACTCGCACCCCCAACCTGTCAAACTAGCGAATTTAATTATACATTTCATCCACGTGCATCACCCAAACACGTCAAGCGACAAATCACCGAATCAATAACTGATCATCTCAATATATATCAACATATCAACCAAAATCTTGTCATTCTATTGTTAATTCTTAGCATAAATTTCATTATATTCCATTATATTTCATCTTAGTTAAAAATCCATAAAGTCATTCAATAATATCAAATCAAGTTTAGTCATTACTTAATGATAATTAATAATTCTAATTAACCATGTATACAGAGTGATATTACTTGGGGGACTTATGTCATTAACTTACCTCAACTATTCTCTCAATCAATCTATACACCTATCCTACTATATCTCCTCGCACTCTCTCTCACACTCTCTCCTCAACCTAAACTCCAATAAAATTTTTATTTGTGGCTTATCGTTATCAACTTTCAGCATCCAATCCCCAACTATTCAACCTCAGCTCATATGACCCAATAAAGGTCGTACAACATTCCCTCGTGCGTTCCATTTCCATTGTTCTTTGTTCTCTTTGTGATTATATGTTAGCGAATTGTGTCGAGTAAACTAACACCACCACCACCACCACCACTTTACGTTTCATCCCATGAGTTATTAACTGTATGTGTGAGTGAATGTGTGTTATTCTAATGTTACACGCACTATAGCCGATTACATTAGCTGCATACAAATTCACGTATCCTCTTGGACTTCCTAAATGCACAGCCCCTTAGGTTTTCCGTCACCACTCTCACTTTGCTCATCCACGGTTTGATTTTCCTTCCATCTTCATCTTCTTTATTCTGCACGTCTCTTGTTGTTCTCCTTTTCACGCATCCATTCGAACCTTAAATTTCATCCGTTTCGTTCGGTAAACGTTTAAATTCCAACCACTCTTCCTTTACTCAAACGTTTACATATAAACACACAACATACATATTATAGGATGCTTAAGTTCAAGAGTAAGTTCAAGTTTGGGGGCTCTACTCCTCAGGATAAACCTAGTTCTGGTGGGATCACTCCAGGTTCGGGAACAGGTACTCCTGACTCGATCCATTCGACGGATTCGCCGAGGCATTCTCTTTCTACAAACAATTTATCTGATACCGTTCTGCGTTTAAGTATAAGGGGTACTGATGATGATGATGATGATGCTGAAGATAATTCTGTTCATAATGGTGCTTCTTCAGTTCGTATTAGCACTGATGATTCAAATAACAATACGATAGGGGGTCACACTAACGGTGGTGGTGCTGACACATTTGAAGACGAAGATAAGAAAGATGACGACTCTACAAGCGTCCCTAGCGAAGTGACAACCACAACAGAAACACCAAGCGACCAAAGTACCGCTGCAAGCGGTGGTGCCGAAGATGAAATAGAACAACCCAACATCACAGCCTCGTCAAACCCAGGTCTCCTCACAGTCAAAATCTACAACCTGAGTAAAATACAACTACCAATCACAATCAACAACAACAAACAGATCCTCCATGCGTTGGCAATCAACTCTAACAACGAAAATGTATCACAGCAATTATTGAAGAACTTGGCGACCTTGGACGCGGAAGAAGGAGACACCTTGGCTGGCACCGTGGCGTCGAACTTCTTGCCGCTGATCATCACTATCCCAAGCGCCGAGAACTTGGTCAAGTCTTTATTATACCTTACCATCGAGTTTGAAAATAACGTCTTGGTCATTGAACCTCAAAAGGGTACCGTCAACCAACTGACATGGAACCAAGTGGTCCTGTTCGACGTAACTAAAAAGGGCGGTGCACCACTCCAACCAACTCTGGTGGGTTCAGAAAATACAGGATCTAACTTCTTAAACCTTAACTTGTTTATGCGTTTACCAAACATGTTGATCCCAGAATCACAGAAGGAAGAACGTAAACACTTATTTACCAACAATAGCATTCAATCGACAAATGCAAACAACATCGGCGACTTGCTCATTGGTACCATTAAACTCCCACTCAACCTCAAGTACCACGTCAAACCAATAAGATTGATGAACCACGAATACCTCAAGTTCTCCAACTATAACTTGGACGTTGCTAAGGAGATTGCAAAGGAGATGGGAGAAATCATGTTGACGATCGAATTTAAACCCGTAACCAAGAAGCTGCTCAGCATCGATGACTTGGACTTGTTGAAGGTGATTGGTAGAGGATCTTTCGGAAAAGTGATGCAAGTGGTTAAAAAAGACACCAAACAGATATACGCCCTCAAAACTTTGCGTAAGCAGCACATTGTATCGAGGCATGAAGTTACCCACACTCTTGCAGAAAGAACTGTATTGGCAAGAATCAACAACCCGTTCATCGTACCATTGAAGTTCTCGTTCCAGCTGCCAGAGAAGTTGTACTTGGTATTATCATTCATTAACGGAGGTGAGTTATTCTGGCACTTGCAACGTGAAGGTAAGTTCTCAATGGACAGGTCTCGCTTCTACATTGCAGAGTTGTTGACGGCATTGGAGTCACTCCACGAGTTGAATGTGATTTATAGAGACTTAAAGCCAGAGAACATCTTGTTGGACTACCAGGGTCATATCGCGTTATGTGACTTTGGATTGTGCAAGTTGAACATGGAGAAGAAAGACAAGACCAACACATTCTGTGGTACTCCTGAATACTTGGCACCCGAGTTATTGTTGAACCAGGGATACACAAGAAGCGTTGACTGGTGGACTTTAGGAACATTGCTCTATGAAATGTTGACTGGATTGCCACCATTCTACCACGACGACGTACCTACAATGTACCGTAAGATATTGCAAAACCCATTAAAGTTCCCTGCATTTTTGGAAGGCACAGATGCGGAAGACTTGATCACCAAGTTGTTACAAAAAGACCCTAAATTGCGGTTGAATGAGGCGAGTGAAATAAAATCACATCCATTCTTCAAGGACATCGACTGGGTGAAGTTGTTGAACAAGTCATACATTCCACCTTACAAACCAAACGTAGATAGTTTGTTAGATACATCAAACTTTGACCAAGACTTCACAAACGAAAAGCCACAGGATTCGGTAGTGGACGACTTCTTGAGTGAAAGTGTACAGCAACAGTTTGGAGGGTGGACTTATAATGGAGACACGGTACTCAGGTGAGAGAGGGAAAGGAGATAGGTAGGTTGGAACAGGTTGCATAGCATCCACGTAACTCTATATTCTAACCAAAAGACTTTCATTTGAATAAATATGATACATGATTGAGCGTAGTTGTAGATGAGGATGTTATTTGCTAACCTTTTACTCCTTTACCACATACATTTACAATAAACTAGACAGTCGAAGAGTCATCTTGCACTTTACATCTTCTGCATTTAATTTGCAGCCACTAAATATCTAAGATTTTGCAGCCAGTTAATTGTTGGTTACATTTACTCAATAGGTACTCTAGAAAGTAGTTTATACAGTTCTCATTACTATAAACTAGTAGTTTTACTCTTCAGGTTAATTTTAAGTGGTTTACTTTGCAAGGCTCTCTCACAATTAATTACAATCTAAAACCAGGACCGAATGTATTGAAAACAAATACGCTATATGCTAATATAGTAACAGGAATAAGGAAGGGCCGAAATGCCAAAAAGAAAGATACTGATCCAGCAGTACTAGCGTAATCTAATAATCATCAAAAGCTCATTTGAAACGCGTATAGAAGCTGTGTAGATTACCTATTTGCAGCAGTGTCGTAAGTAGCACCTCTTGCACCTGGAAATGCGCTACCTCCTGTGCGTTCTCCACTCTTGTGACCATTATTCAAAGGAGCACCTCTTTTGAATTCCAGCCTAGGTTTAGGGAAGTCACCATTCTTCATTCTTTCTTGGTCTCTTTGAAGGTACTGTTGGTACGATGGGTTGAGATGTTGGGGAGGTGCTAGTGTTATATTGACCTGCGTGGGAGGTACGTAGTAAGTGTTTGGAGGTGGACCTTGATTGTAAGTAGGTTGGTTTGAAGGTGGTGGATTATAAGCTGGTCGATTATAAGAAGGCTGAGTATACGAGTCTTGTCTGTTGAAATCTTGAGCACATTGAACTGGTGGACCTTGACTTGACAAACTATACCCTTGAGGTTGTCCTTGAAATCTATCTACTTGAGGCGGACCTTGAAATCTGTCACCTTGAGGTTGACTCTGGCCATTGCCTTGCTTTTCAACTTCTTCATATGATGGTGGTGGTAATTCCCCACCTTCATTCTCGTTCTGATAACTCATATTACTCTTAAATTATCTTAGTTGTTACTATGACTTTGCTAAACTCAATCCTTTATAGTGTGTATCTTCTTATTCTTTTACTTGAACTTCTCCTTCTTTCACTCAAGTTTGCTTTTACGATCAAAATCAAAATCAAAATTGAAAAATTTTAATAACCAGAACGATGTTGAGCGCGGAGTTGAATAGTACATTTAAGCAGTTTGTACGTGGGAAGAAGACTTCTGCTACGACTGTGTATACACAGAGAGTTGTTAACCAGTTGTCTGCTTTGTCTGCTAGTAGAAAGCAACCTAAATTATTGAGTTTGTCGGCAGAGGATTTGATTAAGCATAAGACGATTGTTAATGCATGGGGTGTTTATCAGAGACAGTTGAGAAACAAAAGAGAGAGTCAGTTCTCAAAACAGTACAAGAGTATACAGACTGCTATGGAGGACTTGAAACAGAATGAACCAGCTTTATATAAGTTGGCCAATGTTAAAGAAGCAGACAAGTTGTTTCCATTGGAGATGAGAGTACCTACAGACTTCCCAGCAAAGCAACCGTGGGTTTATAATTTCTCTCCAAAGGACGAGTAAACGTTTTCAACGATGTGGAATGTGGGCTAAGTGAAACTGGATGAAATGTATTCACTAATTCAGTAAGATAGGGATGTTAATTTAGAGCACATAATGAGCTCAACTCATACTACTTGTATAAGAAGAATTGTATATATAGATTAATGCAAGTGGTTTGTGAATAATAATGTAGAACAACAAGAGTCTATCCATTAGTGACATCTATTAATATTGATCAAGTGGTGAAAATAAGAGACAACACGAGAGAGCTTGAATGAACAAAGTGAGTCTCGTGATTATGCTGACGATATATCTAGATGGGTTTCATAATATTTCTATCTTTTCATTCATTCGTATATCTCCTATGCTATATATAATACATTAAGTGATAAGTGGAAAGTATTGGAGAATTGAGGAATCCCAAGGATACGTTTCATTTAGGTTGTAGTCATACTATGTGTGAATGTATCCTATGTGTGAATGTATCCTATGTGTGAATGTATCCTATGTGTGAATGTATCCTATGTGTGAATGTATGACTCCTGTAAACGACCTTTTGAAATTTACACATTCTATCATGATATTCAAATTGAAACATATTTGTTTCACTAATCTCCACTTTTCAGATTTCTTATACTCCTAAGAGTACAGGTGCTCCATACCCTCCTGTGAATATCATCCACTTTTCGATGCAATTAATCATCAATCATTCTTTTAACTCTCTTTCTTGTTGGTGTACCCCCATCAGACTTTACCATTTGTACAGTTTGTCCTAAAGGCTCTACCGAATCCTCATAATCGTCTAAATCATCTTTAGCTGGTACTCCACTCACCACAGCAGGACTTAAATTGCTTCCATTAACGTATCCCTGCCTCCTCATTAATGTCTTTATATAACTGATGGAACTGAGACTGAATATATGATCTTCATCTGTGTATTGGAACCTCCTTTTGTTCGAACTACCCCCTCCGCTTGATTTCGAAAAGTTTTCAAACCCTTTTACAATATTACCATAAGTACTCTCATTGAAGTAGTCCTTTTCTTTCTCATAAATAGAGTCTTCAAGCTGACTCAACTTGTTTGTTAGTTCTTGTTTCTTGAGGATCTGTTGTGTCAACTGGTTTTTGAGTTCGCTGTATCTATCTATAGTAGGTACCTCCGGTGTTTTATCCTTAGGCTTGGGTTTGCTCTTGGGCGATGATCCCTTCTCTTTACTACTCATAATGATGATGTTGTTGGGCTATCGCTGTTTATTGATGTTGATGTTTTTGATGTTATGATGTTTTGGTGTCGTAAAATTATCTTTTGGATGTCCAAAAAAATTAGTCTTCAAATTGCGACATAAGTTTTGTGTATGTCAATATTATCAAATGTCAAGTTGGGGTGTCTAATTTAAGAGGTGGTGACCTGCGCACCGGCACCGTTAAAGGAGGGAATGGTATGAGGCAGTTGAATTAGCGCTTGACATATAACGAACGCCTGCCGAGAGGTGCTGAAGTGCCGTGGTGATCATACCACTTGGTTTTCTAGGCACCTTCAATGACCCTACAGTCTAGAGTGAAAAGGGTCCATATAGCCCAAACTAATCATCTTAAACACTTTTTGATACTTGAGTTCAGTAGTAATCAAGAATCTATGCATCTTATCTTAATCTTCTTTCAATTGTATGATATATAATATCTCCCTTTTTTAGTTATTTAATACTAAAATCATAGATAAGCTTAGCCTTGTGCTTTTTGGTCTGGTCTTTTGAGCTATAAATCTCAGGTACGACTTGGTCGCAAGAGGTAGAATGATGTAGGATTATGCATATGCATAGCTATAATATTCCCATGCTATATAATAAGACTTGATAAACAACATTTAAGAACATACTCACACCATTCAAAGAGAACCACTGAAAGAAGAATAAGAGTAATAGTAAACGACTCCAATGCCAGACAACTAACGATATAGTTTTATCATGATAATTATTGAAAGAAAATCATCTTGGCAGTTAGTCTCACCATTTGAACAACACCTGTAGAGCGCTAAACAATAGACTTGTACGCGACAATTTTAAGTTCAAGAATATACTTTAATATGAGTGGCTTTTCATTGTAATATTTTCATCACGTATTCAACTCATTTGAACATTAGAACACTTTCAAATATTCGTATGATCAGATCATCGTAACAATCATTCATCAATGAAGTTTAATAGAGCAAATGAACATTAACTGAATTCATCGACTTTCATCATGACAACATAAACTATTGTAGACTAAATCAACCGAATACTGTTTTACGAATCTCGAGATAAACTTTTAAAGAATATGCCAAGAAACATCGGCATTCCACCCGAATCGTATCTGCTTATGATGCAGATTAGCTTTAAAATATCCAATAGACGATATTGGCCCACTTCACAAAATAGTGAGGTGTAGCGAAGCGAGAGGAGGTATGTACAATCCATTTTGGTTCCTGTTCTACCAAACTACATCACCTGTAGAAATTGAGATCAGGATTTGTTGAAACAGTAGGATATTAACATGTGAAAGGAAAATACCAGTAGTAATGGGCATCTAAGCACATTATCCAATGCCTTTCTATAATAGTGTGTTGCAATTACATTGGTGACTAAAATAACTTGAGGGTGTTAAAATCTAATGTAGAAAAAGTATGAGAAGAATCAATTAAGGTGAACGGAACGAGTATGGAAAGACATCATGCTTAAGGTTAATTTATCAAGTTATGGTAGTACACAGATGATGACATCTATACAAATCACATAGTGGACCAATTGATAACCTCTTCTTTACAGGTTGGAGTTTCAATTAAGACATCATGTTTACTTGATCTGGTTGTTAAACATATACCGTTTAATAAACTTAAGCTACATTAGTGCTGGAGATAGATTGGTTACATGTGCTTAAGATGAATCAATACTAAAGGGTACAATCCTTTATGGCTAGAATCACGCCACAACAAAGGGTGATTCACTAACCTCTTAGTTGAATTATTCGACCCAAGACGTTTTCCCACACAACCTACACCTCAAATCTCCTGATCACACCTACAATGTTATTGTGATACCTCAGGTAGCTAATAACCACCGATTTAACACCTCCTACGACTAGGCTATTGCACTATCATTATAGATTCTAGGCTACCTTACAAAATTCAAGTTTACGGACCAAAGTTTGAGGAGATGCCAAGAGAAAGAAGTGTAATACGAAGAATTTATTATTAAGTTACGTTGAACAACTACGAGAACGTATCACAGAGGAGATTATTAGTCCCAAGTGCATTGCAATTTTATATTAGCCTTTAAACACGGCTGCGCCTGGAAACGGCTGAAACATCTTCAGAACCTCTTCCTTGCAGTTAAATATTACTTCACATACGGTGGTTCAATTGTTGTATGCCCTGTGACTGATATGACTAGACTTGACATTACTTGACTTCAACAATCATGAAAGAGAGTCTTTTAATCCAGAATGAACAATTGATCTTCATCATTCTACAACTCTTCAAATGATCTGATAGGCGTTTCACCCTCTGAATTTTATCTATTAATTATAATATTCCACAAAAGAAAGAATATTATCTATGAACATCTACTAAAGAAGAATTAGTAGTCGAGAATCTTCAATATAATGATCGATTAATGTCCTTTAAAACCAACCTCCTGAAAAGCATCCAATTTTTTAACTTGGCTTACAGATGTTACTTTCAAAAGTTTTCACTTTTGCAGCCAGTGCCACTCTTGTGGCCTGTGCACAGGTAGCAGGTGTTTTCAAGTCTGTGAACAGAATCAGCCATGTTGCTTTGTCTTCTAATGACGTGGATAGTACACCTTTTTCGCCTTACTGGAACGTAGAAATCAGCTGGGCATTTGAAGAAGGAAATGTTAAACCGGGTGATACTTTTAAGCTTGATATGCCTGATGTTTTCCAATTTATGCTGTCATACAAACAGGTAACATTAGCTGCGGGGGCATACACTCTTGCTTACTGTAATTTAAAAACTGGACCAGCAGGTGCAACGCTATTCGGTATTACATGTACGGCCACATTTGATGTGAATAGAGTACCGCTTGCTTGGGGGACAATTTCAGTTCCAGTTACTTTCAATGCTGGATGGGGATTAAACCCAAATGATTTGAATCAAATAAATAAATTCGTGGTTGGCGACAACACGATTTCATTCAATGATGGAGTAAACACTATCAGCGGGTCAGCTAGATTTACCGTCATGAGTGCTGACCTCAACAGAATTCGGAACCCAGGCTCTGAAGACATTGATCTTCGTAACGCAGGTAACGTCACTGCAAGATACATTGTAGATGAAAATGTTTGGCAGCTTTTACTTCAAGGACCATCAAAGTGTCCTGACGGACGGGCACCCTTTCTTCAAGAATTTGATATTATTACGTATTCACACAACTTTTTGATGTGCCCTTCACTCCAAGTAGGTATTGGACAGCCTACAGGGCCATGGCATTTCTTAGGATCTGGAACGACACCTCTACCAGTCCCTAGTCCAAAGGTTGTCTCGACTACTTGCGAGAAAAACTTGTTTATCATGAGTCAAGATGAAGCTGGTATACAACGTCCTCTTGGTACAAATCAGTTCGTCACAATCAACATGAAAGTTGACCCAGGCTACTCTTTAGACTTTTACGCTTACTATAGGTACACATGCCCAGGGGATCCCAATCCCCATTATGTATACCACGTTAGAAACGCGTACCCTTATCAATATCCTAATGTTGGAATGGTAGGATACGTTCCAAGAATTGTTACAACTACTTGGACCAATTCTGTAAGCTCTACAAGCACTTTGCCTTTTACCAGTTACATTGGCCCAAAGACAGTAAATGTTTATGTTCCTGTTCCTACGGTAACCAGAACGACTACAGGATTAGGAAGTGAAGTAACCAGTACTACAGTAACAGCAGAACCAGGCAAAACGGCGACCTTAATAGTCGAGTTCCCAATTCCAACTGTGACCAGCACGACTACTTGGTTGAGCAGCGAAACGAGTAGCCTCACAATAACAGCCGTACCTGGTGGAACTGCCACATTGGTAGTTGAAGTCCCAATTCCAACTGTCACATCCACGACTACATGGTTAAACAGTCTCACTAGTAGCACCACAGTTACAGCAGCACCTGGTGGAACTGCTACCTTAATTGTTGAGCTTCCGATTCCTACAATTACTTCAACTACTACTGGATTAGGTAGTTTGATTACAAGTAGTACAGTCACTGCAGCACCAGGAGAAACGGCCACATTGGTCATTGAAGTACCTATTCCTACAGTGACTACTACTACTACTGGATTAGGCAGTGAGCCTACTAGTACAACAGTAACAGCGACACCAGGGGATACTGCTACGTTGATTGTTGAGGTTCCTATCCCCACAGTCACATCAACTACCACAGGTTTAGGCAGCGAAGCTACGAGTACAACAGTGACAGCAGCACCCGGAGAAACTGCCACCTTGATTGTTGAGCTTCCCATACCAACGGTGACCTCAACGATTACATGGTTGAGTAGTGACACTAGTAGTACTACAGTGACAGCTGCACCTGGTGAAACTGCCACCTTAATCGTCGAGTTACCAATACCCACTGTTACATCTACGACCACTGGACTAGGAAGTGTACCAACAAGTACTACAGTAGTTGCCGCACCTGGTGAAACTGCTACTTTAATTGTTGAACTTCCCATCCCAACAGTGACCTCAACGACTACATGGTTGAGTACTGACACTAGTAGTACTACTGTAACAGCTGCACCAGGGGATACTGCTACGTTGATTGTTGAGCTTCCTATCCCCACAGTCACATCAACTACCACAGGTTTAGGCAGCGAAGCTACGAGTACAACAGTGACAGCAGCACCAGGGGAGACAGCCACTTTGATCGTTGAGCTTCCAATTCCAACAGTAACTACTACTACTACTGGATTAGGTAGTGAGCCTACAAGCACAACAGTGACAGCCGCACCAGGGGATACAGCTACGTTGATTGTTGAGGTTCCTATTCCAACAGTTACCTCAACTACAACTGGATTTGGCAGCGAAGCTACGAGTACAACAGTGACAGCAGCACCCGGAGAAACTGCCACCTTAATTGTTGAGCTTCCCATACCTACGGTGACTTCAACGACTACATGGTTGAGTAGTGACACTAGCAGCACTACAGTGACCGCAGCGCCCGGAGAAACAGCCACCTTGATTGTAGAACTCCCAATTCCAACGGTTACATCTACAATTACAGGACTTGGTAGTTCTATTACGAATACCACCGTAACAGCAGCACCTGGAAACACTGCTACTTTGATTGTCGAAGTCCCTATTCCCACGGTGACTTCAACTACCACAGGATTAGGTAGTGAGCCTACGAGTACAACAGTGACAGCTGCGCCAGGAGAAACTGCCATATTGATTCTTGAACTTCCTATTCCAACAGTTACTTCTACTACTACTGGATTAGGTAGTGAGCCTACGAGCACAACAGTGACAGCTGCACCCGGAGAGACTGCTACTTTAATTGTTGAACTCCCAATCCCAACTGTTACGAGCACCACTACTTGGTTGAGTAGTGGTACAAGTAGTACTACAGTAACGGCAGCACCAGGAGAGACCGCTACATTGATATTTGAAGTTCCAATCCCTACTGTAACTTCTACTATTACTGGATTAGGGAGCGAGGTTACAAGTACTACAATTACAGCGACAGCGGGAGAAACAGCTACTTTAGTTATTGAAGTGCCTGTTCCCACAGTAACGTCTACTGCCACTGGATTAGGAAGCTTGACCTCAAGCAGTACAGTGACAGCGGAACCCGGTAAAACCGCTACGTTAATTATCGAAGTCCCCATTCCAACGGTGACTTCAACTACCACAGGATTAGGTAGTGAGCCTACGAGTACAACGGTGATAGCAACACCAGGGGAGACAGCCACTTTGATCGTTGAGCTTCCGATTCCAACAGTCACTACTACAACCACTGGATTAGGCAGCGAAGCAACGAGTACAACGGTGACTGCAGTACCAGGCGAAACCGCAACATTGATTGTTGAGCTTCCTATCCCTACAGTCACATCGACCATTACATGGTTGAGTAGTGAAACGAGTAGCACCACTGTAATAGCATCGCCTGGAGACACAGCTACATTAATTGTTGAAGTCCCAATTCCAACTGTTACAAGCACCACTACCTGGTTGAGTAGTGATACTAGTAGCACTACGGTAACGGCAGCACCAGGAGAGACCGCTACATTAATTGTTCAAGTCCCAATTCCAACAGATACTAATATTACACCCCCAGCACCTACTGTGACTATTACATCTACTGGATTAGGAAGCGAGACCAGCAGCACTACAATAACAGCAGCACCTGGTGGAACTGCCACATTAATGGTAGAAGTCCCAATTCCTACTGTAACTTCAACAACAACTTGGTTGAGTAGTGTAACAAGCAGCACCACAGTTACAGCAGCACCAGGAGAAACAGCCACGTTGATTGTTGAGCTTCCTATTCCTACAGTAACTTCTACAACAACAGGACTAGGCAGTGATGTTACGAGTACCACAGTGACTGCAGCGCCTGGAGAAACTGCTACATTGATTGTTGAGCTTCCTATACCTACAGTTACTTCTACCACCACCGGATTTGGCAGTGAAGTAACTAGTACCACAGTTACAGCAGCACCAGGAGAAACGGCCACATTGGTCGTTGAAGTACCCATCCCAACTGTTACTTCTACTACCACCGGATTAGGTAGTGAGACCTCGAGTACTACAGTGATAGCCGTACCAGGTGAAACAGCTACCTTAATTGTTGAAGTCCCAATTCCTACAGTCACCTCTACCACCACCGGATTAGGCAGCGAAGCTACCAGTACTACAGTGACAGCAGCGCCTGGAGAAACTGCAACTTTGATTGTTGACGTTCCTATTCCAACTGTTACTAGCATTATTACTTGGTTGAGTAGTGAAACTAGTAGCACTACTGTAACAGCAGCTCCAGGTGAAACTGCTACATTGATTGTTGAACTTCCTATACCTACAGTTACTAGGACCATTACATGGTTGAGTAGCGAAGCTTCCAGTACAACAGTGACAGCAGTGCCTGGCGGAACTGCAACATTAATCGTTGAACTACCAGTTCCCACAGTTACAAGTACCATTACATGGTTGAACAGTGAAACAAGTAACTCCACAATTACGGCGCCACCAGGTGAAACTGCTACTTTGATCGTTGAAGTTCCTATTCCTACAGTTACTATCACAACTTCTGGAACTGGTAGCTTAACGATTAGCTCCACAATTGTAGCTGCTCCAGGTGAAACTGCTACTTTAATTGTAGAAATTCCTTCTCCAAGCTCTTCCTCAAGCAGTGAATCTCCAATCACTTCTTCAAGCAGTGAATTATCAAGTTCTTCGTCCAACAGTGAACTTCCTAGCTCATCGTTAAACAGTGATTCTTCAAGTTCATCGTTGAGCAGCGAAGCACCAAGTTCATCATTGAGCAGTGAAGTTTCAAGTTCATCATTAAGCAGTGATGTTTCAAGCTCATCATTAAGCAGTGATTCTTCAAGCTCATCGATAAGCAGCGATTCTTTAAGTTCTTTATCAAGCAGTGATTCTTCAAGTTCATCATCAAGCAGTGATTCTTCGAGCTCATCGTTAAGCAGTTATTCTTCAAGTTCATCGTTAAGTAGCGAAGCACCAAGTTCATCATCAAGCAGCGATTCTTCAAGCTCGTCGATAAGCAGTGATTCTTCAAGTTCATCGTTAAGTAGCGAAGCACCAAGTTCATCATCAAGCAGCGATTCTTCAAGCTCATCGATAAGCAGCGATTCTTCGAGCTCATCATCAAGCAGCGATTCTTCAAGCTCATCGTTAAGCAGTGATTCTTCAAGTTCATCGTTAAGTAGCGAGACAGAGACACCAAGCTCATCATCAAGCAGTGATTCTTCAAGCTCATTGTTAAGCAGTGAATTACCAAGTTCGTTGAGTAGTGATTCTTCAAGCTCATCGATAAGCAGCGATTCTTCAAGCTCATCGATAAGCAGCGATTCTTCGAGCTCATCGTTAAGCAGTGATTCTACAAGTTCATTGTTAAGCAGCGAAGCACCAAGCTCATCATCAAGCAGTGATTCTTCAAGCTCGTCGATAAGCAGTTATTCTTCAAGTTCATCATTAAGCAGTGATATTTCAAGCTCATCGATAAGTAGCGAAGCACCAAGCTCATCATCAAGCAGCGATTCTTCAAGCTCGTCGATAAGCAGTTATTCTTCAAGTTCATCGTTAAGTAGCGAAGCACCAAGTTCATCATCAAGCAGCGAAGCACCAAGCTCATCATCAAGCAGTGATTCTTCAAGCTCATCATCAAGCAGCGATTCTTCAAGCTCATCGTTAAGCAGTGATTCTTCAAGTTCATCGTTAAGTAGCGAGACACCAAGCTCATCATCAAGCAGTGATTCTTCAAGCTCATCGATAAGCAGCGATTCTTCAAGCTCATCGTTGAGCAGCGTTTCTTCAAGCTCATCGATAAGCAGCTATTCTTCAAGTTCTTTATCAAGCAGTGATTCTTCAAGCTCATCGATAAGCAGCGATTCTTCGAGCTCATCGTTAAGCAGTGATTCTACAAGTTCATTGTTAAGCAGCGAAGCACCAAGCTCATCATCAAGCAGTGATTTTTCAAGCTCGTCGATAAGCAGTTATTCTTCAAGCTCATCATTTAGCAGTGATTCTTCAAGCTCATTATCAAGCAGCGATTCTTCAAGTTCTACGTTAAGCAGTGATTCTTCAAGCTCATTGTTAAGCAGTGATGTTTCAAGCTCATCATTTAGCAGTGATTCTTCAAGCTCATTATCAAGCAGCGATTCTTCAAGTTCTACGTTAAGCAGTGATTCTTCAAGCTCATCGATAAGCAGCGATTCTTCAAGTTCTTTATCAAGCAGTGATTCTTCAAGCTCATCGATAAGCAGCGATTCTTCAAGCTCATCGTTGAGCAGCGATTCTTCAAGTTCTTTATCAAGCAGTGATTCTTCGAGCTCATCGTTAAGCAGTTATTCTTCAAGTTCATCGTTAAGTAGCGAAGCACCAAGTTCATCATCAAGCAGCGATTCTTCAAGCTCGTCGATAAGCAGTTATTCTTCAAGTTCATCGTTAAGCAGCGAAGCACCAAGTTCATCATTAAGCAGTGATATTTCAAGCTCATCATTGAGTAGCGAAGTTCCAAGCTCATCATTAAACAGTGATTCTTCAAGCTCACCTTTAAGCAGTGATACTTCAAGCTCGTCGTTAAGCAGTGATGTTCCAAGTTCATCGTTAAGTAGTGATTCTTCAAGCTCATCATCAAGTAGCGGCGTTTCAAGTTCTTCATTAAGCAGTGAGTTTCCACTGAGAAGCGAATTACCAAGCTCATTATCTACTAGCGATGTTTCGAGCTCATCACTAAGTAGTGATATTCCGAGTTCATCATCAAGTAGTGACCCTCCAAGTTCTTCACTGAGCAGCGAGGTCTCAAGCACTTCATTAAGCAGTGTCGTAGCTACCTCTTCGTCAAGCAGCGAATCATCTAGCTCTTCAGTAGTTAGCGAAGTCGCAGGCTCTTCTTCGATAACTGGAGCGTCAAGTTCGACATCAGGCGGTGACACAATTACTTCGTCATCAAGCAGTGAACAAGTTAGCTCTTCGTCGAACATTGAACCTACTAGTTTGTCTTCAAGTAGTGGATCTCCAAGCTCTTTGTCGAGCAGTAATCCATCAAGCTTATCGTCAATTACAGGCGCACCAAGTTCTTCCTCAAGCAACGACCCCCCAAATACTTCATCAAGCAACGATTCACACAATCCTTCGTCGAGCAGTGATCCATCAAGTTCTTCTTCAAGAAGTGAACAAGTAAGTTCATCTAGTACAGATATATCAAGCTATTTGTCTAGCTCTGAACTGCAAGACTCATCATCAAGTTCTATTTCAAGCGCACCTTTAAGCTCATACTCGAGCACACCTATTTACTGGAACTCGACGTCGCTCACAGTGAGCTCTAGTGTAACGTCTGAGAGTAGTAAGGAGGATAGTAGTTCTTTTGTTGATACACACAGTTCAACGTTTGCTAATTGTCCGACTTGCACTAAGACTGATCCGATATCTTCAGATAATGGTACTGATTCACCAAGCAGTTCCATTTGTCCTACTTGTACCAAAGATGCAACGCCAATATCAAATACTAGAGAACAATCTAGTACTAAGTCAATAGGATTTGAAGACGAGCACCCAGGTTTACCAAGCCAAGAAGAATCAGCTTCCAGTATTCAAAGTCAATCAGGTTCAGAAAATGTTCAAAGTGCTGGAACAGAAGTAACTCAAGCACCTAGATCTCACACAATTACTAAAGATTTGCTGAGTAGTTCTAACCAGGAAACAAGAAATGGTGTAACTACAGTTATTCTGGTACCTTCAACTTCCGCTAGCATTGGCTCGGTGGAAGTTTCGACATACATTCAATTCGCCATTAAAAACGTTGTTTCTAAGATCAGTGTTCTATTTACTATATTTCTCTCGTTTATATGAGCTGAGAAGCTCGATTAGATTTCAAAGACTCAATTTTGTCTATACACCATATCATAGTTAGGTAGATGTGGAACGTTTTCTCTTTCCAATGTCACATATAATAAATTGTTTCAGTATATATTTCAAGCGTACATAGAGTCTTGAACTTACTATTAAAGAAGTACCTTTCATGTTGATTCTAGGGGCCAAGATTTAGTAACTTGAATTGGATATCTGATAAACTTGCAAATACTAAAGATTAAAGACGGTGATTGAAAATACCAATAGCTAAAGTTGGATTCTCTCTGGTACAATATTGCTTGGATTGGATTGCTCCAGTGTTGGATCCAGCTGTGTTTACATCTCTCACGGTTGCAAAATGTGTGCAACTAAGAAAACACAAAAGAAAAAATCGATATACACAATTATACAAATCAGTAGTAATTGTTTCCATTTCCTGGTAAAGTTACGATATAAAACTGATAATAGAATGCATGGTTTTCTTAATTAGATCTTTGATTAAAGTTATTAGCAGTTTACAATATAATAATGCTTAACTGTGTTTTAAAGCGTTCAGGGTTAGTTGAATGTGACTTCTTCTAGTTTTCACGATGTTTTTGGTTTCAATCACCATTTAGGAATACTCTACTCTACTGTTCGAAGAATGCCACAACAGCATTAGAAAATTAGTAGTCTAATGTAATCTGATGTAGATGCAAGAATTAACCCACTTACACACAACCTGCATCTCAAATGTCCCCGTTGTTATTGTGGTACTTCAAATAGCTAACTGCTTTGCCATCGCTTGCTAGCCTATTTGAGTGGCTTTAAAGTGCCCGATCGCAGCTTGCAAGTGCATACCAGTCTAGGTATACTAAAACTTTAGTAGCATTAAAGATACAGGTTGAGTATTAAGCACGCATGTAGGATTCGGTAGCTCATGTAATGTTTGTTATTCCGTTAAACAGATACGAAATTGTTCAACTAGTGCTATTTATTTATAGTGAAGGAGGATCAAACTGAATAAGTACTCTGCAAAGTGACTGCTAACGGTAGTTGGCTCAACTGCTCTAACAATAAAAAGTTACTCTTAAGTTTGGAAGTGGAAGTAAACATGCGTGATGGGCTTGGTTTCCCAGCATGTTAGATCATTTAGCTACACTATTTGAAGCGAAGGTAGAAAATTATGTGGGCCGAGAATTGGCCTATAATCAGTATCCCTGACCCAGAACTACGAAATTTAGATGAACTAGTAGCCGTTGACTAGGTGTATGTTGAAAAATATACATTGAAAGGAAGGATCCAAAGGTTAGAAAATCAGTTTAACAATCAGTTTATTCCTGTGAAGTTCTACTAAAGCTTAATGATTTGCAATGAATTGATGAACGCAAGAGAAAGTGTTAAGGAATTCTTTTATTGGAAAATTTGCAATAACTTGCACTACTATTACACAATTCAAATTAGGGGCCAGGCTTAAACCAGACTTAGCTCAGGCGTAAGCCAGGCGTAGGCTTCACAATTACGAACTGCAGACAGCGGAAAAGCCAAGTTAAAATATTTAATACGAGTTGTATTGCATGAAACAATGTCATATAACACATAGTTCCAAAGATCTAGTTTAGCAATTAGATTACCGTTGGCTAAACACAATAAGGTCTCATAATTCACCATACTATACAGTCAACTGTCTAAGACTCAAGAATAGTAGCTTATGACTGATACGACTTAATATCACCATCATGAGTCTTTCTTCATAATGAAAGAGAAATTTATATCGTTCCACAAGTGCACCAACGATCTCGGAAATTACGTTACTTATTAACAACTCCACAAAATGAAGAAGGATTTATCTATATAACTAAGGCATACGGCATTAGAAGCATATCCAATATAATGATTATTTGATTATTGAAAGCCATAATATAGTTCAACTTTTTGTATTAAGGTTGTTATGTTAGTTGCAAAGGTTTTCACATTTGCAGCAAGTGCTGCCCTTGTGACGGGTGCAGCAGTGACAGGAGTGTTCACTGCTATTAACAAAATCACACATCTGCCTTTTAATTATGGCGACGTCGATCCCTTACCTTATGCGATGAACTGGGCTGCAGAAATCAAGTGGGTGATTGATAGTGCTAATGTTAAGCCTGGTGACACATTCAAACTTGATATGCCAGATGTTTACCAATTTACACTGACGGTAAAACAAGTTAGCTTTGTTGCAGGTGGATTAACAATTGCCAATTGTAATTTAAATTCAGGAACTCCAGGGGTAACGTTGTACGGAATTACTTGTACGGCTACATCTGATGTGACTACTGCTCAACCAGCTTGGGGGACAGTTACAATTCCATTTACCTTCAATGCAGGGTGGGGATTGGACCCCAACGATTTGAAACAAATCAATAAATATGTTGTTGGAGACAACACTATTTCGTTCAATGACGGAGCTAACACCATCAGTGGAATAGCAACATTCTCCAGGATCACTGCAGAACTCAATAAAATTCCGAATAATGGAGCACAAGACATCGATGTTCGTAATGCAGGTAACACGACTATTAGATACTTTACGGATCAAGACACTTGGCAACTTTTAATTCAGGGACCGACAAGGTGTGTCGATGGTCTGGCACCATTCCTACAAGAATTCGATATTATTGCCTTATCAAACGTTGCTTTGATCTGCTCTACTCTCCAAACAGGAATAGGTCAACCAACAGGACCGTGGCACTTACTTGGATCGGGAACAACTCCTTTACCTGTACCGAACCCTTTTGTTGTAACCACTACCTGTGGAAAGAGCTTAACGATGACAACCAATAATGCTGCTGGTATTCAGCGTCCTCTTGGTACAAACCAGTTCGTGACAATAAATTTTAAAGCAGACTCATCAATTAATATTGACTTTTACGCCAACTTCAAGTATAAGTGTGCAGGGATTTCTGCTGTTCAAAATGTAATCTTACGTCCTGCCTACCGTGTTCAAACATTTCCTAAAATTAGCGCTGTAGGTTACATTACAGGCGTTAAGACGATCACTTGGACTGGTCAAGGAACATCCACCACTACTTTACCATTCAGTAGTTTCCTGGGACCAAAGACAGTAAATGTGTTACTTCCAATCCCTACAGTTACTACTACGACTACAGGATTAGGAAGTGTATCCACCAGCACTACAGTTACAGCAACACCGGGAAAAACTGCTACTTTAATTGTTGAAGTCCCAATTCCAACTATCACGAGCACCACTACTTGGTTGAGTAGCGAAACTAGTAGCACTACGGTAACAGCTGCTCCAGGTGACACTGCTACTTTAATTGTAGAAGTTCCTATTCCTACTCTCACCAGTACCACTACTTGGTTGAATAGTGTAACAAGTAGAACTACAATCACAGCCGCACCTGGCGAGACAGCGACCTTGATTGTGGAAGTTCCGATTCCCACTGTTACATCCACTACCACTGGATTAGGCAGCGAGACAATTAGTACTACAGTGACAGCTGTGCCAGGAGAAACTGCTACGTTGATTGTAGAGCTTCCTATTCCAACTATTACAAGCACCACTACCTGGTTGAGTAGTGAAACTAGTAGCACTACGGTAACAGCAGCTCCAGGTGAGACTGCTACTTTAATTGTAGAAGTTCCTATTCCTACTGTTACCTCTACCACTACTGGACTAGGAAGTGAAGTTACGAGTACAACAGTGACGGCTGCTCCAGGTGAAACAGCTACGTTGATTGTAGAGCTTCCTGTTCCAACTGTTACATCCACTTCTACTTGGTTGAATAATGAGACTAGTAGCACTACCGTAATAGCTGCTCCAGGTGAGACTGCAACATTAATTGTAGAGGTACCAATTCCTACAGTAACAACAACTACAACAGGATTGGGTAGCGAAGCTACAAGCTCTACAGTAACAGCAGCCCCGGGTGAGACTGCAACTTTAATTTTTGAAGTTCCAATCCCTACTGTTACATCAACTATCACTGGATTTGGTAGCGAGATAACTAGTACCACAGTGACAGCAGCACCAGGTGAAACTGCTACTTTGATTATTGAGCTTCCTATTCCAACTGTTACATCCACTACCACTTGGTTGAGTAGTGAGACTAGTAGCACTACGGTAAGAGTTGCTCCAGGTGATACTGCTACATTAATTGTAGAAGTTCCGATTCCTACTGTTACATCCACTACCACTGGATTAGGCAGCGAGACAATTAGTACTACAGTAACAGCTATTCCAGGAGAAACAGCTACTATAATTGTTGAGCTTCCCATTCCTACATTCACAACTACTACGACAGGATTAGGCAGTGAAGCTACAAGTACCACAGTAACAGCTAAGCCAGGAGAAACAGCAACGTTGATTGTTGAGCTTCCAATTCCAACAGTAACAAGTACAATTACATGGTTGAAAGGTGAGACTAGCAGCACCATAGTGACAGCAGCACCAGGAGAAACTGCAACATTAATCGTTGAAGTTCCTATTCCAACGGTAACTATCACAACTACTGGATCCGGCAGTATAACTACTAGTTACACGGTAACAGCCGGTCCTGGAGAGACTGCTACATTAATTGTTGAAGTTCCTGGAATTTCGAGTTCATCTTCAAGTAGTGAACCACCAAGTTCATCTTCAAGTAGCGAGCCACCAAGCTCCTCTTCAAGCTCCGAGCCACCTAGTTCATCTTCAAGCTCCGAGCTAACAAGCTCATCTTCTAGCAGTGATCTATCCACTTCACCGTCAAATTTAATTTCAAGTTCACTGCTAAGCTATTCTTCTTCCACTCCTATTTTTTGGAACTCTACATCGTTTTCGGTGAGCTCTAGTGTGACTAGTGAAAGTGGTGAAGACGGTACTTTTACGTTTATCGATACGCACACTTCAATTTCTACTGTTTGCCCATCATGCACTAAGGATGACTTGACATCTTTAACTACAAGCTTAGTCTCTCCTACTTCCTCCAAAAGCACTCAACTACCAATAACAAGTTCTAAAGATCAAGCCACTACTAAATCAAGGGGAAATGAAGAATCTATATCTCCAAACCAAGGAGAACCCGTTTCTACACATCAAGGCCAACAGAATTCACAAAATAATCAAAATACTGCTCCAGAAATAACTAATACCCCGGTAACTCACACTATAACCAGAGACACCTTAATAAGTTCCAACCAAGGAAAGAATAGTATCGTTACGACATCTGTCCCTGTATCATCTACTTCATCAAATATTGGGTCGGTGAGCGTGCAAACATACATTCAATTGGCAATTAAAAATCTAGCTTCAAAAACCAGCGTTGTATTTGCCATCATATTATCATTTATATAAAAGTAAAAGCTCGATACTCCAGGTTGACTGAATTCACACCAGCTCAAATTTGACACACATGCCGTAACTTAGCTAGGTTTGATAGAAAGTTTTATCACCATCTTATTAAAATATTGCACTCATTATATCTGAGTATATTAGTAAACGTAGAATCTTAAATTTATAAACGAATTTCACGTATTCTTCATTTTAACCTTGTCTTTCAGAGATTACCAAGGCAAATGTGTTTTTTCATGCTATTCATGCCAAATTCAAGTAGCCTTGAATCTTCATAAGAAATAGACTCAACTGTCTCTACTTTTAGAGTTGGAATGGATCTCCAGCTTTCTATACTGTTGTTCTTTGAAATGGCTGGAATTCAGAAGAGATATTTGAAATATACAACATCAATTAAAGATGGCAAATACATATCAATTGATATCATAGCTTCATTTACAAGTAATTTAACTATTTAACGTAAATAAAGAAAAATTGGCTCTACTTAACCGGACATTGATAGTACCCACTAACTCTCTACGACTTTAAAGTATTCAATTGTGTTCAATTCGAATACTTCTAGAGTTTGACTACTAGACCTCTGTTTCTAGTATATGTCTGAGATACCGTTATGTAGAATACCACTCTACTGTTAGAAAGACGCCAGAATGTTCGCGATCATTTTTAGCTGACACCCTGCATCTCAAATGTATTTACCCCCTAGAAGAAAAATGTGGTACTTTAAAAGGATTACTAACCAGCATATACAACTTTAAGCGAAGCAGATCTATGCCAGTATGTATCTTTGAATTCAAGATACTCAATCATCAACAACAGCAAGGTTGCAAGTTGAGTTTTAGGCAATCAAGCCGGGAAGTTAAGGAAAGTAGTAATATACGTGCGAACAGTTTCGGTTGTACCGAAGCGAAAATGCAACTGAGAACAAATGAATTGGTCAAAGAATGTCAAAGAGAAGTGTTTTAAAAGTGAATCAAACCGATCAATATGCTTTATCCAAGTATTCTTGATCAGTAGTTGAGTGAATTAATATACCTATTAGAATAAAATGTGTGGGTTGCGAGTAGAAGAGATGATGTAGGGTGGGTATGGTTTTTCAGCATGTTCAATAACATCATCTAAATATCCTATTTCGACGCACAATCGGCGGTGAACAATAGAAACATTCCAGGCTGAGAAATGATGAAAGTTCAAGTAAGCTCGTATATAAGAGCATCTAAAAGTATTGGACCAAGATTAACCTGAAGATATAGACTTGGTATTTGAATCAGATCCATAGTAACCGAGCATGGACAGGGAGAAATCTAAAGCTAGAACCAATTATCTAAGTTAGATGAGTCCTTGCTGACGGATTCTGGGATGTGTAAAAAACACTAGTGGTTGTGATACTCTTCTATTATTAAACAAGCTGGGGATTCTGCACAACTTTTGCAGTACTAAAATAAACCATAGGGGAAACTACACAGTTTTATGCTTAAGGACTCCAGATTAAGGGTACGCCAAGAATTTTATACGAAGGATTTATTTTTCTGAACAATCACGAAAGATCTCTTAGTTTAAAATTTAGTGTTTAAACGGAGCTAAACATGGTGATGGGTCTAGTTTCTTACCACGACAAACTTCAGCAGTTACTATACATAAGGTGTTCAGTGAAGGTGGCCTGTGACTTATTGCGACCTGGTTACACCACTTTAATACGTCAAAATTGACCGAAGAAGAAAACTACTGAATCGTTCCACAAGTTTTCAAAAGATCTCGGAAATTGTGATGCTTGGTCACAAAACAAGAAATATTATATACTAGATCTAAAGAAGAAAGACATACAGCAAGAGGAGCATCCCATATAATGGTTCCCTGCGGCATAAAAGTTATAGTTCAGAAAAGCTAACAACTTTTTGATACTTAGATTGTTATGTTGGTATCAAAAGTTTTCACATTTGCAGCCAGTGCTGCCCTTGTGACTGGTGCAGCAGTGACAGGAGTGTTCACGGCTGTAAATGCAATTACGCATCTACCTTTCACCGCTATTGATCTTGAATTCATACCTTATTCGTCTTACTGGACTGCAGAAATCAAGTGGGTAATTGAAAGTGATAACGTCAAACCAGGTGACACATTTAAGCTTGATATGCCAGATGTGTTCCAATTTATGCTGACCGTAAAACAGGTCGACATAGTTGCAGGTGGGCTAACACTTGCTAATTGTAACTTGAAAACAGGAGCACCAGGTGCAACTTTGTTCGGAATCACATGTACGGCTACATCTGATGTTACAACTGCACAATCAGCTTGGGGAACAATTACAATTCCCTTCACATTCAATGCAGGGTGGGGATTGGACCCCACCGATTTGCAGCAAATTAACAAATACGTTCTTGGCGACAACACCATTTCATTCAATGATGGAGCAAATACCATTAGTGGGATAGCTACATTTGTAAGGATTAGTGCCGAACTTAACGTAATTCCAAATCAGGGTCTAGAGGTGATCGATGTCCGTAATGCAGGTAACGCCACAGTTAGGTACCTTGTGGACGAAGGAGTCTGGCAAATCTTAGCTCAAGGACCAACAAAGTGCCCTGACGGCCTGCTACCATTTGTTCTGGAGTTTAGTATTATTCCCAATATTAACACTACCTTAATTTGCTCTTCTCTCGAAGTGGGAATAGGTCAACCAACGGGTCCATGGCATTTAATCGGATCAGGAACGTCTCCTATACCGGCGCCTGTAACTGTTAACTGTGGAACGAGCGCGATTATTACCACTAATAGTCCTGTTGGTATTCAACGCCCATTTGGTACAAATCAGTTTGCCTCAATCAAAGCTCAAGCGATTCCAGCAAATGGCCGTGTTAACTTTTTTGTACAATCCAAGTATAGGTGTGGAAGCAGCACAACTATTCATACGGCAAACTTAGGTAGGAGTGCCATGTTTTTTTCAATTCCTGTAGTTCGTGTGGTAGGATTCATTCCAACAGTTATAACTGCCACTTGGACCAATCCAGGAACTTCAACAACCACACTACCATTTAGTACCTACGTTGGTTCAAAAACGATTGAAGTTTTGGTTCCTATCCCTACGGTTACTACTACGACTACAGGATTGGGAAGTGTATCCACCAGCACTACCGTCACAGCAACCCCAGGAGACACAGCTACGTTAATTGTTGAGGTTCCAATTCCTACAGTAACTACCACTACTACTGGATTAGGTAGTGAACCTACGAGTACAACAGTGACCGCTGCTCCAGGTGAAACAGCTACGTTGATTGTAGAGCTTCCTATTCCAACAGTTACATCCACTACCACTTGGTTGAATAGTGAGACTAGCAGCACCACAGTAACTGCTGTACCGGGCGAGACTGCAACTTTGATAGTTGAAGTACCAATTCCTACTGTCACGGTTACTAATACTGGAACTGGATCTGATACTGTCACCAGTATCGTGACAGCAGCTCCGGGAGAAACAGCTACTTTAATTGTTGAAGTCCCAGTTCCTACTGTCACGGTTACCAATACTGGAACTGGATCTGATACTATTACTAGTATCGTGACAGCAGCACCTGGAGAAACGGCTACTTTAATTGTTGAAGTCCCAGTTCCTACTGTCACGGTTACAAATACAGGAACTGACAGTGTAACTGTTACCAGTATCGTGACAGCAGCTCCGGGAGAAACAGCTACGTTAGTAGTGGTAGTCCCAGTTCCTACTGTGACTGTTACCAATACTGGAACTGACAGTGTAACTGTTACCAGTATTGTGACAGCAGCTCCGGGAGAAACAGCTACGTTAGTAGTGGTAGTCCCAGTTCCTACTGTCACGGTTACAAATACTGGAACTGACAGTGTAACTGTTACCAGTATTGTGACAGCAGCTCCGGGAGAAACGGCTACTTTAATTGTTGAAGTTCCAGTTCCTACTGTTACTGTTACTAATACGGGAACTGGATCTGATACTATTACCAGTATTGTGACAGCAGCGCCTGGAGAAACGGCTACGTTAGTAGTGGTAGTCCCAGTTCCTACTGTCACGGTTACTAATACTGGAACTGACAGTGTAACTGTTACCAGTATCGTGACAGCAGCGCCTGGAGAAACAGCTACTTTAATTGTTGAAGTCCCAGTTCCTACTGTCACGGTTACAAATACTGGAACTGACAGTGTAACTGTCACCAGTATTGTGACAGCAGCTCCGGGAGAAACAGCTACTTTAATTGTTGAAGTCCCAGTTCCTACTGTCACGGTTACAAATACTGGAACTGACAGTGTAACTGTTACCAGTATCGTGACAGCAGCTCCGGGAGAAACGGCTACTTTAATTGTTGAAGTCCCAGTTCCTACTGTGACTGTTACCAATACGGGAACTGGATCTGATACTGTTACTAGTATTGTGACAGCAGCACCGGGAGAAACGGCTACGTTAGTAGTGGTAGTCCCAGTTCCAACTGTCACGGTTACCAATACAGGAACTGACAGTGTAACTGTTACCAGTATCGTGACAGCAGCTCCGGGAGAAACAGCTACGTTAGTAGTGGTAGTCCCAGTTCCTACTGTCACGGTTACAAATACTGGAACTGACAGTGTAACTGTTACCAGTATTGTGACAGCAGCTCCGGGAGAAACGGCTACTTTAATTGTTGAAGTTCCAGTTCCTACTGTTACTGTTACTAATACGGGAACTGGATCTGATACTATTACCAGTATTGTGACAGCAGCGCCTGGAGAAACGGCTACTTTAATTGTTGAAGTTCCAGTTCCTACTGTTACTGTTACTAATACGGGAACTGGATCTGATACTATTACCAGTATTGTGACAGCAGCGCCTGGAGAAACGGCTACTTTAATTGTTGAAGTTCCAGTTCCTACTGTTACTGTTACTAATACGGGAACTGGATCTGATACTATTACCAGTATTGTGACAGCAGCGCCTGGAGAAACGGCTACGTTAGTAGTGGTAGTCCCAGTTCCTACTGTCACGGTTACTAATACTGGAACTGACAGTGTAACTGTTACCAGTATCGTGACAGCAGCGCCTGGAGAAACAGCTACTTTAATTGTTGAAGTCCCAGTTCCTACTGTCACGGTTACAAATACTGGAACTGACAGTGTAACTATTACCAGTATTGTGACAGCAGCTCCGGGAGAAACAGCTACGTTGATAGTAGTGGTCCCAATTCCAACTGTCACTGTAACCACCACTGGAACCGGTAGTGTGACTGTTAGCACAACGGTTACTGCCGGTCCTGGCGAGACTGCTACATTAATTGTTGAAATTCCTGGAATTTCGAGCTCATCTTCAAGTAGTGAACCACCAAGTTCTTCTTCAAGTTCCGAGCCACCAAGTTCATCTTCAAGTTCCGAGCCACCAAGCTCCTCTTCAAGTAGCGAGCCACCAAGTTCATCTTCAAGTTCCGAGCCACCAAGCTCCTCTTCAAGTAGCGAGCCACCAAGCTCCTCTTCAAGTAGCGAGCCACCAAGCTCCTCTTCAAGTAGCGAGCCACCAAGTTCATCTTCAAGTTCCGAGCCACCAAGTTCATCTTCAAGTTCCGAGCCACCAAGTTCGTCTTCAAGTTCCGAGCCACCTAGTTCGTCTTCAAGTTCCGAGCCACCTAGTTCATCTTCAAGTTCCGAGCCACCTAGTTCGTCTTCTAGCAGTGAACCACCAATCTCATCGTCAAGTTCTATTTCAAGCTCACAGTTTAGTTCTTCTTCATCTACCCCCATTTATTGGAACTCAACATCGTTTACGCTGAGCTCTAGTGTGACTTCTGAAAGTGGTAAAGAAACTTTCACCTTTACTGATACTCACACTTCAGTTTCCACTGTCTGTCCGTCATGCATTAAGACTGATACGAAAACTTCAACTTCTGACATTGAAACACCTACTTTCACAAAAAGCAGTCAACCTCCGAACACGAGCACTAGAAATCCAACAACTGAATCAAGTGGAAATGTAGAACCTACCTCTCCTAACCAAGGAGAACAGGTTTCTACAAATCAAGACCAAACAGTTTCGCAGAATAATCAAAATACAGGTACAAGAATAACAAATATAGCAGGAACCAACACTGTGACCAAAGATTCCTTAGTAAGTTCTAACCAAGAAACGAATAATGCAATTACAACGGTTATCCTGGTGTCCTCAACTTCTTCGAATATTGAATCAGTGAGCGTTCAAACTTACATTCAATTGGCTATCAAAAGTCTAGTTTCAAAATCTAGTATTATATTTGCCTTAATCTTGTCATTTGTATAATGAACGCCCCATTTCGGTCGCCCATATTCGATGTTCTACATATTAACTTGTTAATTCTGTTAGGTGCTTGCAGTGAAGTAACAACTTTAATGGTATCATTCTATTCTGCCTGAAACTGTTCAATTAGCCTAATACTTTTACCCTTCTATGCATTCGTTTAGTGAAGATCTTTTAATTTAGTTTCAAGTAAATGTTTTCAATGATTGCAAATATTATTTATATAACCCTTTCTACTTAAACTATTGGTTGCCTCAAGAATTGTTTGCCTTTCCCACTGTACATTAACGAATGTGAAGCATTCAAGTATAAGCGAAAGAAAGAACTAATCCATTACTTTGCTTTCACCCATACTTTCTTCGGGGCTATGTAAGTGGAGTTGCAAAAAATTCTTGAGTTAGATAATTTGGAGATAAAAATGTCACAAAGAATTAACATGTAAAATGATAGCAACGGATCAGAACTATCTAATGGTTCTAGTTCATTCGTTCACTGATGAGTATGCTTTCGAGAATAATAGTTTAATTCATTTTGCATTAGTTTTGAGCTTCTTGGTTAGAAGTGAATTCAAATTTTTATTGTAGTTGAGCACTCCATCTGATATTCTATTACTTTTAAGATTCTCCACTTCTTCGTTGTATCTTTAGTGAAGGAGTACATCCTCCTATTTACAATAGAACAAGAATAGTGTTAATTGAAGTCTAATTAGGTCCCACTATCATCTCTTCGTCGTCAGCCACAATGGCTGATGTTGGTCTCCACCAAAAGGCACCTTCCAATTGCTTGGCGAATTATCAAACGACAATTTTAATTTCAAATAATTGGTCTCTACATTAGAGTAATCCGATTAAATACTAGATTCTATAATATGGAGGATGTAAGCTAAAGATCCATAGTGTATCTAGTATAGTTCTCTTGTTTTTATTAAAATAACTTAACAGCTTCATTCCTCACTCTATGGGAGCTATTGAAATTTATTAGATTTATGAAATTTGCCAAATACCGAATGAGAAAAAAGGAATCAGATTAACCCTCAGTACACCGTTTGTTTAGTGGTAAACAATAGGTACAACGCGAGTTTATTTAAGTTTAATGATAGTTTAAATCAGTGTTTTTTTTTTTTTCATTTTGACTGTAATTCTACTTGTGGATACTGGATTTTATGGATCTCCCTATTCAGTTGGTGGAGGCTACGGCCCCATGGTTTAAAGAGATGACTGTAAAGAATAACCCTGACCCAAGAATCATCGTCGTAATGAGCAAGGCTATTCGAAGCCAAGGACTCAAATATTCGAACAAAGAACATGCCAAGAAACACCGCCGTTCACTCCTGAACCGTATCTGTTGAATCATTTCAGATACGCAAAATATTAGCTTGGATGGAATGGTCCATACACCACAAATAGAAAATATTACATCGATTGCAGTAGCTAAGGAAACCTAGTTCAAAGCTTAGTCTAGTAGATCCAAACCATATATACGAGTAATTTTGCAGAATTATGTTTCGTTAAAGGTGTAACTGAATGAAATTGTCAAAGATTTTGATATTTGCAGCCAATACTGTGCTAGTTGCGAGCGCAGAAGTTACTGGTGTTTTCAAGGCTGTCAACTCTATTGATCATGAATCGTTAAATACAAATTATATTGATAGTGTGCCTTATGATCCGACTTGGTATGCCAATATTACTTGGGCATTTCAAAATGGTGAACTAAGCCCAGGTGACACATTTAAGCTTGACATGCCTGACGTATTCCAGTTCGTTGTTAACACGAGAGAGGTAGTCTTATCAGCAGGAGGGTTGATGCTTGCCGACTGTAGATTGTCATCTGGGCCAGCAGGATCGACGGTATTTGGCATCGAATGTACGGCTACTAATATGTCCTCAACGTACCTTCTGCTTGGGGAACAGTAGCTATTCCCTTTACATTCAATGCTGGATGGGGATTAAACCCAACCGATCAACTGCAAATAAATATGTTTGTGCTTGGAGACAACACCATCTCATTCAGTGATGGGGTAAATACCATTAGTGGTACTGCAAACTTTGAACAATTGAGTAGTGACCTCGTCTCACCACAACCTGGTGAAGTAGATAATCGCATCTCATACACTGCAACAAGCAGATACCTTGTATATGAGAATGTTTGGCAAGTTCTATTGCAAGGGCCAACTCAATGCCCAGATGGCCTGGCTCCTTTAATATCAAATTTTAACCTATACACTGGCACTGACAACGTCTTTGATTGCGGAAGCCTCCAAACTGGACTTGGACAGAACCAAGGACCGTGGCATTTTGTTGCCTCTGGAGTTTCACCAATTCCTGTCTACGAGCCTGACGCTATATATTCTGATAGATGCCCCGGTCAGAAATCTATTCACGTTACAACTAGAAAAGCCACTGGTGAAGGTGTACAACATCCACTTGGTTCAAGGCCCTTCGTAAGCGTAAACGTCAAAGTCCAAAATGGGAGAAGGTTATATGTTGAAACCTCAATATTTAATAGGTGTGGTGGAAGCAGTGTATCTATAACTCCCACTCCTCTTTTTAACCCAGACCAGTATCCATTTGAAAGAGCCCGGGCGGAGGGTTTTATACCAACAACAGTGACAACAACGTGGACAGGGCAAGGAACCTCTACCAGAACTCTACCTTTTTCAAGTTACAATGGGCCACAAACAATAGAAGTATTGCTTCCTATCCTACTGTTACTACTACGATAACTTGGTTGAGTAGCGAGACGAGCAGTACTACTGTGGCAGCAGTACCAGGTGAAACTGCTACTTTAATTGTCGAGCTTCCAATTCCAACCGTAACTACAACAACTACAGGATTGGGCAGCGAGTCAACCAGTAGTACGGTAATAGCAGCGCCTGGAGAAACAGCCACTTTGGTCGTTGAATTACCAATCCCAACTGTTACTTCTACTACCACCGGATTAGGTAGTGAGACCACGAGTACAACAGTGACAGCCGCACCAGGTGAAACTGCTACGTTAATCGTTGAGGTTCCAATTCCTACAGTTACCTCTACCACCACTAGATTAGGCAGCGAAGTAACGAGTACAACAGTTACGGCTGCTCCAGGTGAAACAGCTACTTTGATTGTAGAACTTCCTATACCTACAATCACGTCAACCACTACGTGGTTGAATAGTGAAACTAGTAGCACGACAGTAACAGCCGCACCAGGTGAAACGGCTACATTAATCGTTGAGGTTCCAATTCCTACAGTCACCTCTACCACTACCGGACTAGGAAGCAAAGCCACGACTACAACAGTGACGGCTGCTCCAGGAGATACAGCAACTTTGATTGTGGAAGTTCCTGTTCCAACGGTTACATCGACTACAACTGGATTAGGTAGCGAAGCTACAAGTAGTACGGCGACAGCTGCACCAGGAGAAACTGCTACTTTGATTGTAGAACTCCCTGTGCCAACCGTTACGTCCACTATTACATGGTTAGGTAGCGTAACAAGAAGTACTACAGTTGGAGCGGTTCCTGGTGAGACAGGTTTATTGATTGTTGAAGTTCCAATTCCAACAGTTACGACCACTACTACTGGATTAGGTAGCGAAGCTACAAGTAGTACGGCGACAGCGGCACCAGGGGAAACTGCAATTTTAGTTGTTGTAGTCCCTATTCCAACGATAACTACTACTACTACAGGATTGGGCAGCGTGATAACCAGCTCAACAGTGACTGCTGCACCCGGTGGAACCGCTACTTTGATAATTGAGGTTCCTGCGTCAACTTCTTCGATTTCTTCTTCAAGTAGTGAACTGTCAAGCTCGTCTTCAACAAGTGAGCCACCAAGTTCATCTTCAAGCTCCGAGCTACCAATCTCATCTTCAAGTACTGAACCACAAAGCTCATCTTCAAATACTGAACCACCAAGTTCATCTTCGAGCACGGAACCTCCAATTTCGTCTTCAAGTACCGAACCACCAAGTTCATCATCCAGAGCTGAGCCACCGAGCTCAACTTCAAGTACTGAACGACCAAGTTCATCAACAAGTTTACTGTCAAGTACCATTTCAAGTATAGTCTCAAGCACTTCATCGAGTCCGAACTTTATTTCTTCATCATCTTCGTCCATTAATCATTACTGGAATTCCACATCACACACTGTAAGCTCCAGTGTGACTTCTGAGAGTAGCGAAGAAAATACACTAACCTTTACTAATACGCACACTTCCATTTCTACTGTTTGTCCAACATGCACTGAAGAAGATGATTCGGTTTCTACAAAATTTGATATCCATACACTTACTTCCACAATCTGTCCAACATGTACGAAGCATACTCAACTACCTAAAACGAGTACAAAAGCGCAGACTATAACATCAGTAATTTGCCCAACATGTACAGAAGTTGGGCAGTCTGAAGGAAAACAGTCAGGATCTCGCAACCAAATGGGTTTTACTGACCAATCACACTCACAAATCGAAAACCAGTCAGTTCCTGCTCACCTATTTTATCAGGGCTCTCTGAGCACAGATTCACCAAATGCACCAACCCCCACTTCTCCTTTGGCGAATGCACCCAACACTGTAACTAAAGTTAAAATTAGCAAGTCCAGTTATGCAACAAATAACGAAGAAACTACAGTCACTCTGGTTCCTTCATCGTCAGCCAACATTGGCTCTTTCACTGTCCAGACATTCTTTCAATTTGCTGCTAACAACATTGTTTCAAAAACTAATGTTGTCTTAGCAATTCTCTTGTCGTTTATTTAATGACTATTCTTTGGAAACCGTTGATTTTAATATTCTGTCTAGCATTTTAGAACTTTCAATAGATAGTCCTCAGGTTTATGCTTATATCATCCTGAATTCAGGATTTGGTTCATATTTAATTCTAAATTCGTTAATTTTCAAATAGTATAAATGTGATGATTAACTAATGTACTTCAAGATGATCAGTATTATAGAATCTCTGGTTTTTCAATTTTGAACCATCCACTTGTACCAATAAAACACTAGAAAGTACTGTGGAGTTCATAGTGAGTTCTAGTGATGGCCTCATACATGGTGAATTTGGTAAAAAGAATTCTGACCCCAATACTATTTATCAAATATCTATCCTTCTAGCCAAATTCAATGTAACTAATAGAGTACAAGAAGGCAATGGAAATAGAGACGAACTACAAGCCTAACTTCAAAACAATCGTTAGCATCTTGTGTTTATTCTTGGTATTTTTTATGGGTGTTTTAAGCAAATTCTTCTCTGTTTATTAAGATTTCAGTTGACAGGTGAAACCACATTTATTCCACACTTATGTGTTTGCTGATTAACCAACATCACTCCTTACTCGTATTTCATCGAATATCCCTCATTTCAAATGGAACTGTACGAATACTTTACGAATAAACACTAAGAAAGTATCATAACCAAGAACATTTACTTTTGATGTGGCTGCATTTGGTCCAATTAGTTCACAATAGGGCTTTCTACATTGTGATAGTTATCTGCATTAACGTACACCTTCCTCGGCATCAACGAATCTCTAATTCCCGTTACGGACTTACAGCAGATATGGTGACACTATTGCTGCGAATACCTCACCTGGTAGCCTTGAATTATACCATGTTAAGCCTCCTTTAATTACTAACGTAATTACCTGAAAGATAGTGCCAAGAAACAACGTTTCATTTGAACTGTACGGCAGATCTGATCGATAATTAAATAGATTTGAAATTGATTATTTTCGGATAAAAAATAAAACAATCTTAAAATATACAATGCATCGGAAGGAGATCGGCTGCAAGCTAGAGAAGCTTCCAAAACTTCATTTATTCGTAAATGCTTTGGGTAACAAAATTATATTGCAAACAATTGAATGGTAGTTCTGTTTGTTCGCATTCTTGTTCAACAGTTTTCAAGGAATTTATCATTTGCAGCCTTTGTTGAAATTGTTTTGTGAATGGTACCACCTCTATTGGGTGTTGGCTTCTGGACACTCAGTCTAGGGTTTCTTATCCTCCTATATTTGTAATGAATAGAACTTGATTCCGGAATGGTGACTCACTTTACATCTCTAAATTTTCAATTCATGATACTTTAGCAAATGCATACGCGCTTGTAGGTAAGGAAGACTGGTAATTTAAAGGTCAGAAATTGTTTGATATCAGGAGCATTGAAGATATATATTGGAAACCGCTCCTTTTTTTGAATCCACCATGATATTCTCTTCGGCTTCAATGCAGTGAAGTATTGAAATCAACTGAAAAAAATAGCTTTGACAAGACAGGTTATGATGAAGTCACGAATTAAACTACATTAGTGAAATAGCATCCTAAGTAACAACTTTTCTACAGATGAGATGTCATTTTATTTGCAAGATGCATGGGTGGATGAAACATTTGGCGCGCTGCCGTACTTCATTGATGTTGCAATCCATTGGCTTGTGAACACAGCTTCATATATTGAATTATATGCATAATTCTTGGACTCCAAAGCTAATACACGGATTCCTTTCATCCTAAAATTAATCTATTACCTGCATTACACTATTGCCAGAGCATTTATCGTATTTGAGGGTTTCCAAAGTCGTGATGAAGATTCTTTAAAGTTTAGAACAAGCAATATTGAGTTCAATTTGTTCACGTGTAGAATAACTAGTGTCGTTTCATTTCCTGTTGTTACCTCTGAAGAGATTGCGTTACTGATTGAACCTTCACCAGTTGATAGGATGTAAACTAGCATTAGTTATTGCACTAAGTTAACTGTTTAATTTAATAATTGGAAGTCCAAACCCAATAAACAAGGTCTGCTTCATTTTAAGCTTTAGTCTCACTTACTTGAGCTTCAATAAGTGGTGCTCCAATTTGACTGAATGAGCACCATGTTCACTTCTGGATAAAGTGCAGTTGGTTAATAGTAACCACGTATAACAACAATTCTAATTCTAGTGTGAGTTCAAAGTACAAGAATGGTGATTCTACAAGAATCCAACATCAGTCTATCTTGTATCTATTATTAGAATTTCATTGGCGGCTTATGGCTCAACTACTTGTCTCACCCCCAATTTTAAGTCTTAGACATATTGTTAACCAAACAACAATTTGTTTGTCAGTGTATCATTGAAGATAAAAATAGCAAATTGTTTTAACAATATACTAAGTTACGCTTATTCACTAATCAGTAGTGGAGCTGATGGTCTCAGCTACTATACTGATAAAGGCCTGGGATCTCGGACATAATCTGTTTTGTGTTAGTGATACTATCGTCCTAGCTAATTTTTAAAACCTTTGTTCATGTTATTATTATCTTTTAAAATAGAACTAACGTTAATGTTAGTAAAATTGATATAAGACGTTTGACGTATGTCAAACAAATTCTGAAACCTTCCTAGCTGGGGTTTTAGTCCGTATTCTATTTTTGTACCCTACGACCGATACTTGAGGTATCAAAGTTCATCAAACGCGAACCTTATGATTACTTTGCCCCTACTGAATTTAACATGTTGACCTAAATGGTAGTTTCATTGTCCCAACTAACGCGCTCAACGAGTTTTCTGAAACGTATTTATAAAGCTATATTGGCTCCATATTAAACATTTTATACCTCAGGGTTCTACAAACCAATCACTCGTTTCAAAACTTAAGGACATAGTTAAATTATTGCTAACTACATTAACTTAATTAGGAGCGCTCACTACTACCCTGATCCACTACTTTAGTAGATTATATTGGTAATCTACTTAGTAAAACTTCTTCCTTTCATCAAAAGTTTCGGTTTTTGGAGACTTTACAATTTTTGAGCTACACTACTTGTTATCGTTTCATTGTATATCTAGACAATTTTTTGTCAAAGTGAAGCATACACTGTCAGATGATTTTAAAAGTTGTACTTTTTGCCATGTTGTTGGCACCGTTTGTCACTGCTGATATTCAATTGGCTTGTGTTGGTTCCATTCCTTCTAGTGCACAGTCAATGGGTACTTCCTTGTTTCAATCTTCCTCGAGTTGTACTAAACAGTGTCCGAATTCTCCGTATATCGCTACTAAGAACGGTAACGAATGTTACTGTTTGGAAACGCTTCCTTCGGGTCAATCAGATGCATGTAATGTAAGATGCACGGGTTATGTTGAAGAATTTTGCGGTGGTAACTCAGCATTTTCTATTTATGCCAACGCTTTAGATGTCTCTAGTTCTTCAGCATCTGCAAATGCAGTAAGTCTGGCCTCAAGTTCACCAGCATCTAAATCTTCATTTAAAGTTACCTTGGTATCTAGTTCACCCGCATCTTCAAATGCAGTTTCCCTGATGTCGAGTTCACCTGCTTCTCCTTCTAAAGTTACCCAGGAATCCAGCTCATCCACATCTCCATCTAAAGTAGCTCTGGTATCTAGTTCTTCGGTAACTGAAACAAAATCTACTCTGAGTGCTACAACATCAGCTAGCATTGGATCAGTGACTTCTCTGACATCTAAAGAGTTTGCTGTTAACAACCTTGTCCCAAAACCATACGTTATTTTAGCAGTCCTCTTGTCAGTTATTTCATAAATATTGAAGCCAATTTTGGCCTTGTCAGTTTCATAAATATTAGAAGCCAGTCTAGACGTGATCTATAGTTATTCCGGCTATTTAGGTTGGTGCTATTGAAAAAATATTAAACTGACAATGACTGTAATTTGGCATTCTATGTCAAGAATTGACAGAAAACATTATCTTAACTTACTCTTGTTTTGTAAAATATTAGACATAGTACCCAACTCTCAAGTATCTCATATTTCCTGTCCACTTTAAATCCATATTCAATTAAATTGGAGATCTCTTTATTGTTTTTGTTAACTAAATTGTAGACAGCGTAAATACATTCAATCAAGCTCAAAGATTCGACGAAACTAGTTCTCTTCTACTCGCTTTCCTCGCCCTACTTTGAGCTAACTCTTTTAAGCTGAAATTCAGATTGAACCAGTATCCATGAGCCTGATGCCTTTTACGAGAAGCTTAGATTGCTAGCTGCAGCCGAAAGAAGAACGAGAAGTGTGTATCATAACCAACGTATATGTTGATAATTATTAACGTATTACCACGTCTTGCATTTGTGTCAAAACGCATTGAAGCCGTGTATATTCTTTGAGGCTGTCTTCTGCGTTGGTCTTGAGTAGTAAAAAATAGTTGCAGCCACTGAGTTCGTAATTCTTCATAGTTGAAGGTGGTTTATAATAATTATAGTAGGACCTAATTGAAAATTTGAAAAGCCAACAACATGTTTAAAAGTATTGCAGTGTTTTCTGTGCTAGTAAGTGCTGTTTCTGCTGCGCAAGTTACAGGAATATTTACATCTTTGGATTCAATAAAGCATGTTTATGGAGGGAAGAACTTTTTCGATAACACACCATGGGAACCAAACTGGGTCGTTAATGTCACTTGGACTGTGAAAGATGGTAAGCTAAAATCAGGGGATACTTTTGGTCTTACAATGCCAGATGTATTTCAGTTTACTACGTCCACCGACCAGTTCAATCTTGTTGCTTCAGGGCAGACTATTGCAAATTGCGAACTCAGCACTGGGCCAGCAGGAAAAACAGTTTTTGGGTTTCAGTGTACTGCAGCTGATACAGTAGACAGTATCTCAAGCGCACAGGGAAGTATCAGTATTCCTTTTGTGTTCGGAGCAGGATTTGGTGTAGATCCAACAGACATTGAATCCAGTAACAAGTACAACATAGGAGCCAACGCTGTCACGTTTAATGATGGCGAAAATTCACTAAGCACTACAGCTACTTTCAGTCCCCTTAGCAATCGGGATACAGATCAAATATATATTAATGGCAGAGAAATTATCTCAGATAACACTCAGCAGATTTACATCCTTGGAGCAAAATGTCCAGACGGATTCAAAATGGGTTATGGTCAATTCCGGATTGGAATGAAGGATAAAAGTACCCAGTTAGACTGCTCCTCCTTTTCATTTGGTTCTGGCAAAGAATCAGGAAAATGGAATTTCATTACTGAAGGATCGATGATTCCATCAAACACAGATTGGCCAAATCCAAGTCAATTCGACTGCACTGGAAACCAGTTTACAGAAACTTATTTTGAAAGTTATGGGGATACTCCGCTTTTTCCACCTGGTAACAGGCCTTTCATGACATTTAACATTACGAATACAGGAAAGCCTTTTTCGGTTTATTACGAGTGGACTTGCTTCGATGTTGATTTTAACGGCTATCTGAATTCTGTATCAACAGGTGCATTCTTCCCTACTTATGATCTTCTGAATGTTGGTTCAGAAGGTTTTGTAACCTTTGAAACAACTACAACTACCTCCACCTGGACAGAAGTAGGCACATCAACAACTACCTTTCCTTTCAGTTCAAATGGTGGTCCAAAAACTGTAGTTGTACAAGTTCCTATTCCAACAGTTACAACTACCTCCACCTGGACAGAAGTAGGCACATCAACAACTACCTTTCCTTTCAGTTCAAATGGTGGTCCAAAAACTGTAGTTGTACAAGTTCCTATTCCAACAGTTACAACTACCTCTACTTGGACTGGGTCTGTAACTACAAGCACAACAGTAACCGCTACTCCTGGTGAGACTGCTACTTTGATTATTGAGATTCCACCGGCATCTGCTTCTGCATCAATTTCAAGCTCTGCTACTTCGGGATCAAGTTCTGTACCATCTGACTCGAGTTCAATCACTTCAGGATCAAGTACTACGCCTTCTGGTTCCAGTTCTGTTACTTCTGGTTCGAGTTCCGATTCTGATTCCAGTTCCATTACTTCAGTGTCAAGTTCAGCAACGTCCAGTTCTGCTTCTAATTCTATTACTTCAGGATCGAGTTCAGAAACTTCTGGTTCTAGTTCAATTACTTCAGGATCTAACTCTGCCTCCTCGGATGAAAGTGCAACTGTTTCAGAATCAAGCTCTTCTAGTTCCAGTCCTAGTTCAGCGTCGATTTCTGTCTCCTCAGACTCAAGTTCAGTTACTGCAGGTTCAAGCACCGCTATATCGGACTCTATTTCAGGATCGAGTTCTATTTCTTCAGTCTCGAATTCTAATACTCCTGGGTCTAGTACTTCAAACTCCATCTCTGATCCTACTGGTTCAGTCACTTCAGGCTCTTCTTCAGATTCAAGCTCTGCTGTCTCAACTATTAGCTCGCTGTCGCAAATCTCATCAGATTCAAGTGGTCCACCTTCTATCTCAGGCAGTATTTCACCTACTGACTCATCAATTAATTCTCAGGAATCAGGTACCATATCAGTATCTTCAGGTTCCTCGACACATTATTGGAACTCAACAAAGTCAATAACCTCAACATTTTGTCCAACCTGTGAAATCCCCTCGAAAGAAACTACAGATGATAACACATCTCTGGTTTTAATCACAGATAGTGTTGTTGTTACCTCTACAATCTGTCCATCTTGTACTAAAAATACTCAACCATTAGCGACGAATTCAGCAGAACACACAACTACTGCTACAATTTGTCCAACGTGTATTCGTTCTGGTGGTCAAAGAAGTGATCCAACTGCAGGTCCAAATGAACCGATTCTCGGTATAACAACAGCAAATACCCTTGCCGTTAATACTCCAGGGAAGAGTACCTCTTTGAAAAATGACCAAACAACAAGAAACAGTTTGAACACAGATATCCCTCAGGTTTCACATTCAACTTCTTCGTCAATTGGTTCGGTAGCTGTGTCGACTTATATCCAAATTGCTATTACCAATGCTGTTTCAAGGACCTCTATCATTATGGCTATCCTTTTGTCTTTTTTTTAATAATGAATAGAATCTAAATGTTTACATCGCGGATATTCCTTGCATCCTTGTTAAGTTGCAAAATAATAAGATCAAAATCTAGGCTTAGAAGATAAGCCTTAATAATCATACAACTTTAGATCACATACTGTATACCATATGCTTCTGAAGCAGAAACAATTTCAAAATAAACACACAACTTATTCTATCATTTCAAAATTAAATAATAGTTATGACGTGTTAGAGTTTGCTTTGGAGATTTCGATTAAACGGTCCAAAACATCATCAAATTCATCTTGGCTTTCTCTCTCTTGGCAATACCTTTATAGAAGGTTCAAATATAGAAACTTACACTCACAAACAGAAGCTAGAAACTAAACTTTCACATCCCAATAAATGTTCACCCTTAAATTATTAGATACCCAATCAACTTTGAAGGTGCTACTAGAGATAGATCAGTTCAAGAAAGTTAAGGAACGATTCGATTTTACAACAACAAAGAACATTGTACTTACAAGAGTAATAAACACTTTCAGGGTATATTACAAGCTCCCATGACCAAGGATAAAGTAATAACCCCGTACCCCAGATAGTAACTATTCCACCCAAAACCCGATGCATGAGTTTATAATAGAGACGAAACACAATCGAAAACCAAGAAATAGAAGACCCTCTTTAGTGTTTCCACGCCACTTTCTTTCTGCTCCTTTCTATCATTATAAATCGAGCTTACTCTGTAAATACTGAATAATTCTCATCAAGCATGCCAAGAGTTCAGATTCAGGATTATTAGATGTATGAAAGTTTACAAATAAATTTTCTTCATGCAATTGAAGTAAATACAATTGAAGGTAAAGTGGCTTACAATGCAGCTCATAACCATGATAGTAAAATTATTTACACATCTTGCGAATCTAGAAAACAAGCGGACAGAATCAGTTTGGATGTTATTGAAGCAGTATCTTTCTGCAGTGATGCCAACCTTGAAGAAGATCACTATCAATTTTCGTAACTTTTTACTAATTAACATAGCTACTTTTCTAATAAGTTTGGGTTTTCCTGAAAGGTATTTATCTAGCTCTTATACCGAAGATAGTATTTTGAGTTAATTTAAACAATTGTTCATTGACATAGCTTTATAGAAAAGCTTTCTACCTACTCTTGATGGTTGCAAAATCTGAAGCCAATAATCCTACTCTTGAATTTTTTTGATGCTGTAGGTGAATTCAATTTGTTCAAAATTGCAACATAGAAGTTTTTGGGAAACTCTTCAATTGTAGGTGTGATATATGGTGTATTCTCTTTACTCATAATATGTTGGCATCTTTTTATAGTATTTATAATTTAGTCAAAATAATTATAAACTAATTTTTGTAGTAGTATGTATTGTTCAATAAGGTTTAAAATTGTTTTGTAAATTATAATCTGAATTACTTCTAATTTACAAAACAATTGTCAGGTAAGAATTTTGGTAAAGTTCTTGTTGTTTGTAACTATTCTCGCCTTTACTTTGACATTCTTCGAGGTGTTTAACGTTCGCTTCGAGTATTTTTTACAACGCCCCGTATTAACAATAATAGCGTTCTTTATTGTTTAAAGTATAATTTAAGTCGATAACCGGATATCTTCACGTCTCCAACTTTGTTTTGGAATCTTGTTTACTTTCTATTATGATTCTCCAAATCCACTATTTTCAAAGCTAGCCAGACTAATATTCATCCTTCAATAAGATTTTTATAGCTAGGTATTGGATATGATTAATTTTTATTATTGCTTTAAAGTCAAGCTAAAAGGAGTATGGAATCAGAGCCGTTATGGGCACGAAAATAAATAATGTAGGTAGAAAGGTAAGAAGACACGACCGAAGAGTAACCGAAAATGATATAATTAATGTTGAAGAATGACTTGAAGAACGATTAGAAGAAGGTTGATAAAAGAATCATCATGCTCAACGTTATCTTAGAGACTATAGCAGCAGATACACCTTGAACGTAGGTTGATACTGAGTAAGAACCAATGCCTGTAGATGTAGATTGTTCCAAAACTGTTGTTTGAGCATGTGGAGATTCAGCTGCACCTGCGCCACTTGGATTCTTTGGTGTTGTAGTAGTAACTGCTGTTCCACCTGGAATGACTGTTTCAGTCTTCACTTCACCAGGAACAACAGGTTTTGTAGTGTTAGGAGCGCTAGGACCATTTGGTGAGTGTCCACCACTCTTCGTACAGGTAGGACACACAGTTGAAGTTACTGTGCTACCGTTTATTACAGTAACGGGATTCTCATGGTCATCCTTGGTTGTAGAATCTTTGTGCGTTTTTGTACAAGATGTACAAATGGTTGAAGTCTCTGTGTGTTCATTTGTGAGGGTCGTTGCGGCGCCTTCAGATTTGGTACAAGTTGGACAAACAGTGGTTGTAACAGTATGGCTGTCTGTAACAATTATTGACAGCTCGTCGCTAGTCTTTGTACAAGTAGGACAGATCGTAGATGTTACGGTATGGCTTTCTGTTGTGATTGTAGAGTTCCAGTAATGAGAACTAGAGCTTGAAGAAACTGGCTCGGAACTAGATGAAGAACTGGGTGGTTCAGAGCTTGAAGAGCTTGGAGGCTCAGAACTCGAAGAAGAGCTTGGAGGCTCAGAACTCGAAGAAGAGCTTGGAGGCTCAGAACTTGAAGACGAGCTTGGAGGTGCAGAAGAAATTGATGCAGGGATCTCAATGATTAATGTAGCTGTTTCTCCTGGGGCAGCAGTTACTGTAGTGCTTGTGGTCTCACTTCCTGTCCAAGTGGTTGTAGTTGTGACGGTTGGAATGGGGAGCTCTACGATTTCAGTAGCTGTTTCTCCGGGTGCGGCAGTAACAATTGATGTCGAAGTACCTTCACCTGTCCAAGTAATCGTGGTTGTGATAGTTGGAATTGGAAGTTCAACTAGTTCAGTAGCTGTTTCACCAGGAGCAGCAGTCACAATAGAAGTAGTTGTTCCTTCACCCGTCCAAGTGACTGTAGTTGTGACAGTTGGGATTGGAAGCTCGACAATAATCGAGGCTGTTTCTCCAGGAGCAGCAGTCACAATAGAAGTAGTAGTACCTTCACCAGTCCAAGTGGTTGTAGTTGTAATAGTAGGAATAGGAACCAAAACCTCAACTGTCTTAGGTCCAACGTACAGACTAAAAGACAAGGTTGTTGTAGTTGAGCCTTCACCAGTCCATGTTGCTGTTGTAGTAGTCGCAATATAACCAGTTTCTTTCAATTCAGCGAGTGGGTAAGTTTTAGCATCAACAGAGCCGGTATAAGAACTGGTAAGAGTGTCTGAATCACTGGAACATTTCCAGGTGTTTTCGATTAATAATGATCCTTCAATATTGGTAAGGTTAGCAGAAATAAAGGGCCTTATTGGGTAGTCAACTGTTGGCAAGTATACTTCGTATTTGCCTAGTTCACATCTCCTGGTGTCTGCAAGCGGATCAAGTCCACCGCCACCAGCAAGAAATTGCCAAGGGTCTATTGGATATCCAACACCCAAAATAATCGAATCACAATCAAATTCAGTGTTGGTTGCTGTGATTGTAATATGACTATCTATAGGTGTATACTCGTCTGGACAAGATCCACTGAGATAATATAATTGGAATACGTTGTCAGATATAACATCCCTCACTACTGTGTAAATATTAGAAAAGTTGTCAAGAATGTCTTGTGGGAGACCACCAAAATTGACAGTTCCACTGATAGATTCTTCACTGGCAATGTCAGTAAAGGAGATTTCGTTTTCACCACTGGTATACTTTCCAAGTTGCAACATGTCAGAGGGGTCCAATGCAAACCCAGGGTTGAAAACGATGGGAATAGAGAGGGTTCCCCATGCTTCGTCGACGCTTGCCACGTCACCACTTGCGGTACACAGAACACCAAATACACTCACACCCAGCTGTCCTGGAGTAAGCAGACACGATGCAAGGGTGATTCCTCCAGCAACTAAATCAATCGAGTTATCGGATGCAGTAAACTGGTATGCGGCTGGAATCGAAAGACCAAATGTGTCGCCTGACTGGAGATTAGCTTCGATAACCCAGCTAAAAGTGACAATCCAGTTAGGACTGTATGGAACATTTGGCATAAAGTCACCACCTTGCTGATACTCAATTGAATCGACACCTGTGAAAATGCCACCGACTTGAGCACCAGCAATCACAGCCGCACTTGCCAAAAAAGTAGAAATGCTCTTGAATATCATGCTTGCCCTTCAAAAAGTTTATGTGGATTTAGTTGCATTATAAACTGAAAAGTTCAGTGTTTACGAGGAACATGTATGGCTGCAATTTTCTTCGAGGCAACCTCATAGAATTCCTTCCAAGTTTAATTAAAAATATTAAAAGATACCCCATCATGCTGCAGGGGGGTTATGAGATTTATACCAAGAAGGTATTCCATTTTGGGACGGAATATTGACGTAAGTGAAAGACTTTGTAATTCCGAAGTCTCCTATTTCATTTGCATTGGCATTGAGATCATTATTGCTCCAGTAAGTCTACATGATCTGAATCCGGAGGTAAAAGCTCTTGGTCCACAATTTTCTTTGAATGTTTGTGTACTTTCTTGTTATGGTTGTAGCTCGCCTCAGACTGACCACAAGTCCGTTCGGTGACGCCGTTCAAGAAAATTATCTTCATTACAATAGAACCTTTTGTTAAGATGTAGTGCAAAATCGTAAAGAGTTTCCTAAATTCTTTGAAATACATTGGTGGTGTTTGTACTACTTCCCCAAGTTTAAACTATTCGAGTATCTCAGGTTGTCTTTGGTATTTAGCCTATTCAACTCAGTTTAAGTGGCTTTGCGTGAAAAACTTTATTGTTAAAATTTTCAATATGTTGACATATCACATCACTTTTATTGTCAGCTTACCTCGATTCAACTATTGGGACCCATTTAGGATCTATTTTCATGTAAGTACAGAGCATGTTTACAGTAACATTTAGAAATGCCAAGACACTTGGTTCTTCTTCACTCGTAATATCTTTAAAATAAATAACCAAACCATTCTTTGAGTTGACCTTTTAAGGTTTAATAGAAATCGATTAAGAAGTAATTACATACCAGTGCTAATAACCAATAAACCCCGTTTTTTACATTTTGATTCATTATTATTTTTACAGATTTTGATTCAATTTTTAACTAGGTTTCCAGTAATCCTTTTAAATTCAGAAGTATCGATTGAAATAGATTCAACTAATGCATAAAATTAGCTTTGCACTTCACCTTTCGTATACTGATGTGATGAGGCGCCACGATTGTGCGCGTCGCTATGCCGCATGGTATACATTTATTTTAGGTAGTTGAATATTGATGATTCAGAATTTCAATGAACGCTCTGGTCATCGAAAAACTACTTCTGTGTTTAAATCCGCTGCGAAAGCTCATCGTCATGTTGGTTACTGATGAGCCAAATATTGAGAATTAGATTCCTCCAACCTATTCTATTCAAGAGCGTCTTTTGGAAGGTTCTCGTATCAGCTTAAACTTGGACTCATCTTTTCAAATTTCCGTAGCTCGTTCTGATTGGGGAAATCCTGAAGACAGTAGTAATTACACTTTTCCAATTGACATGGCCTCGTCAGCTTTACTTATTTGATCTACGTTTAGATACTTTGAATTGTAATGAAAAATTTAGAAAGTTCTGATTTAAAGAATAGGTATGACAAGTAGATAAACAAGTAATACATATAACTGGATGATTCTTTAGATATTCATACTATTTTGTATCTAGACAATAGCTGAAATGAATAATAATAAAGCGATCGAGAAACAAGACACCGTAGTTGTTGGTACACCTTGGGTATATGTAGAAACACTCAACGAGGCAATGTTTCTTGACGAAGTTTTGTCTAAGCTTGTTGCAGTTTCCTGGGGTTCTTGTGTTTGAGTTAACTGTGTATTACCTCCTGGTTGATTTCCAGGACCAATACTGTTTGTCGCTCTAGAGTGGTTTGGTGCACCAGTTTCTTGGTTAGCAGCTCCATTCACAGTTTGAGTTTGAGTTTGAGTTGATGAATCTTCTTTGGATTGAGTGCATGTTGGGCATACAGTTGATGTTAACGTATGAACGCTCGTATCCTGTTGATTGGCTTTGGTGCATGATGAGCAATCTGTTGAAACGGTTGTTTGCTTATCGGTTACTGTTCCTTGTCCTCCGTTGCCTTTGGTGCATGTTGGACATACTGTTGATGTTGATGTTTGTGTATCTGTGTCTGTAAATGTACCTTGTCCTGCGTTATCTTTTGTGCATGTTCGACAACTAGTTGAGGTTATGGTGGTGCTGGAAACTGTGATTGTAGAATTCCAGTATTGAGATTGAGAAGAAGGCAATACTGAGGTGTCGGAAGTCGAACTTGAGGACGGCTGCAAAGAACCTTCAGTAGATGAAGTCACTGAGGATGTGGATCCAGAGTCTGGTGTAGAACTTGAAGATACTGAACTTGATGTTACTGAACTTGAATTGATTGACGTTACTGAACTTGAAAAACTTGAAGTAGCGGATCCAGAAGTGGAACTCGATGGTGAACTAATAGTACTTGAACTTGAGCTTGAACTTGAAGATTCTGAATTAGATGTGGAACTCGAGGATACGGTTCCAGAAGTAATTGAACTTGAAACGTTTTCAGAACTGGAAGAACTTGAGGATGAATCCGAACTAGAGTTTGATGTTTCAGATGAGACTGGAGATGCTGAATCTGAAGAGCTTGAGGATACTGTTTCAGAAGTACTTGAAGACACAGATTCTGAACTAGAACTGGACACTACTGAACTAGACGAACTAGAAATGTCAGAATTAGAACTGGAACTGGAACTGGAACTGGAACTTGAACTAGAGCTTGCAGAGCTGCTTGGAACTTCAACAATAATTGTAGCTGTACTACCTGGTGCAGCTGTAATGGTAACGAACGAAGTATCCGTTCCTGTCCAGGTAGATGTAGAAGTGACCGTAGGAACTGGAACCACAACTTCAACAGTCTTTGGTCCGCTATGACTTACAAACGGCAATGTAGTTGTAGAAGATACAGAATCAGTCCAAGTTGAGGTAACAGTTGAGGCAATGTAACCCTGAGACTGGATAGTCAAAAGAGGGTACTTTCTCTTAATGGGCACCCCATTCGTCATGTAAGCGTTAAAGTACTTCAGAGTTGTATCTCCGTCGCACATCCAATTACCAAATAAACTGAATTGAGTGTCATCTAAGTCTCCTGCTGTATAATTGTATGAAATAAACGGTCTGGAACCCGCGTCTAAACTCTGGAAAACAGCATAAATAGAGCTTCTATCTACATTGACAGTAAACCGGTCTGGTTCTAATTGCCCTCCCGATCCTAAGTATCCCCATGGATTTGAAAGCATTCCTTCTCCAACTACTACACTTGCGTCGTCAATGGCAAAATTATAACCGAAAACTTGCAATGAGCTGCTGCTCACAAAGCTATCTGGACAGGAAGGTCCAACAATGAATATTTGCAGTATCCCCTCCTGTAAAAGATTCCTTCCAGCTCTATAATACACACCTAGATTGTCTAAATCTCTCTGTGGGAGGGGTCCAAAGTTAACGGTATTAGTGAGAGGAATATCTCCATCAAAAAACGTTACTGAGTTATCTCCCACGTTGTATTTGTTGACTTGTTGTAAGTCAGCTGGACTAGAAGCAAATCCAGGATTAAAAACAAACGGCACTCCAATCGTGCCCCACGCTTCAGTGTCTGGTTTGACTTCAACAGTTGCAATACAATTGATTCCTTGTAAAGTTCCAGCACTAGTGGTAGTCACTTCACATTCCCCAAAGATATACTTGTCTCCTACAAGGTCAACATACTTTGAAGCAGCAGTGAACTGGTAAACATCAGGAAGCGTAAGACCAAACGTGTCTCCTGGCTTCAATTTGGAACCATCGATAACCCAGCTGATTGTTGCAACCCAGTTAGGACTAGCAGGGAGCTTAGCAGGGTATAAATCGGTAACATCTTTGTAGTTTGAGTTCAAATCTTGTTTGTAGACAATACCATCCAAAGAAGTGAATACTCCACTAATATGGGCCCCAGCAGCAGATGTTACAGCAGAAGCTAAATTGAAAATACTATGGAATTTCATGTTAGCCTGGAATCAACTAAAAATATAGGAATTTCACCAGATATATGACCAGATTTACGGATGGAAGACCCTTTTTCTTGAATAGCTTCCATCTCGTAATTTCGGGAAATACATTACTAAAACGTTCTATTATGGCTGCAAAGAATCCAGAAAACTTTCTTTTTTCTAAAATTTGAAGCCCTCGAGCAATTAAAAATAATTCTTTAAAAATATTTTGAATTAAATTTAAATCACGGATTTGATACTATGCGTGTTATGGACCGCTTGAACAGCCTTCGTATTTACGTGAAAACTTCCTGTATTCAATTGTAAAAGTCTCTTAACTTGTCTTAAAGCCAAATGAAATTTTTCTTGGACATTAAATAAGGATCTGATAATTAACGTAGCATATTGGTAGAGAATTGAAATTAAATAAGGATTCATTGGACTTCATTGGCAGTTTTCAGGGAAAATAGTATAGATTTAGTGATTATAAATAGAATTGATCAGCTATCTAGGAACCATGATTTAACTTTTCACTCTTTATCATGCGTATTAGAAATTAGTAGAAGCATCATATTTGTTTTAGGAAATGATAAGAATTATTTCTTAAGAGGAAACCTTTTAAAGAACTAGCGAAATAATTAAGAATAAACCAATCGAGAAAGCAGATGCGGTAGTAGCAGATACTCCTTGGATATAAGTGGAAACACTGATTGAAGCAACGTTTCTTGACGAAGATTTGTCTAAACTTGTTGCCGTTTCTTGGGATTCTTGTGCTTGTGTTATTTGCGTATTATCCCCTGATTGACTTCCAGATCCATTTTCTTGTGTGAGTTTTGAGGAAGGTCCACCTGGATTGTTTGCTGGACCTTGATCAGTAGGTGAACCATTCAAAGTAGTTTGAGCGAAAGAGATGGTGTGTGGAGCTCCAGTCCTAGATTTGGTGCACGTAGGACACACAGTTGATGTTAACGTATGAACGCTAGTAGTTGTATCCTGTTGATTGGCTTTGGTGCATGATGAGCAAATTGTTGAAACAGTTGTTTGCTTATCGGTTACTGTTCCTTGTCCTCCGTTGCCTTTGGTGCATGTTGGACATACTGTTGATGTTGATGTATGTGTGTCTGTATCTGTAAACGTATCTTGTCCTCCATTGTCTTTGGTACATGTTGGACAAATTGTAGAGGTTTTGGTGGAGCTGGAAACTGTGATTGTAGAATTCCAGTATTGAGATTGAGATGATGGTAATACTGAGGTGTCGGAATTCGAACTTGAGGATACCTGCGAAGAAACTTGAGAAGATGAAGTCACTGAGAGTGAAGACACTGAGTCTGAAGTAGAACTTGAAGTTACTGAACTTGAAGATACTGAATTAGATGTGGAACTCGATGATACGGTTCCAGAAGTAATTGAGCTTGAAACGTTTTCAGAACTGGAAGAACTTGAGGATGAATCCGAAATGGAGCTTGATGAGTCAGATGAGACCGGAGATGCTGATGCTGAAGAGCTTGAGGATACTGTTTCAGAAGTTCTTGACGATACAGACTCTGAACTAGAACTGGACACTACTGAACTAGACGAACTAGAACTGTCAGAACTAGGACTGGAACTGGAACTAGAACTGGCAGAACTGGCAGAACTGGAACTAGAACTGGAGCTGGAATTATTGGCAGAACTAGAGCTTGAACTAGAGCTTGCAGAATTGCTTGGAACTTCAACAATAATTGTAGCTGTACTACCTGGTGCAGCTGTAATGGTAACGAACGAAGTATCCGTTCCTGTCCAGGTAGATGTAGAAGTGACCGTAGGAACTGGAACCACAACTTCAACAGTCTTTGGTCCACTATGACTTACAAACGGCAATGTAGTTGTAGAAGATACAGAATCAGTCCAAGTTGAGGTAACAGTTGAAGCAATGTAACCCTGAGACTGAATAGTCAAAAGAGGGTACTCTTTGGTAAGTGGCCTCCGCATATAGGTGTTAATATTAGCGTTGTAATTTTGTGGAGTTGTGTCTCCTGAGCACATCCACTGGCCATACCACGAAATTCCGTTGTAGGGCAGAAGAACACCACCATCTGTGACATTAACATAAACAAAAGGTCTCGTTCCTTCCTGCAAGTTGTATAATTCTACAGCTAAACCATTCCTTGTTGCAAAGTAGATATGGAGTTGGTCTGAGGGTAAAGCTTCTCCAGAAACCAATTGTCCCCATTCTTCAGAAAACACTCCTTGTCCAAAAACAAAACTTGAAGCGTCAAACGTTCCATCAATGCCAATGCTGAAATAACTTTGATTGACAAAACTTCCTGCTGGGCAGGATGGTCCCACAAGGAGAAGTTGCGCGATGCCGTCCTGTACAATGTTTCTCCCTATTCTTGAGAACATAGAGAAGTTGTCAATGTCTTCTTGTGGGCGTGTTCCAAAGTTAACGGTATTAGTGAGAGGAATATCTCCATCAAAAAACGTTACTGAGTTGTCTCCCACATTGTATTTGTTGACTTGCTGCAAGTCAGCTGAGTTAGTTGCAAATCCAGGATTGAAAACAAATGGTACTCCAATCGTGCCCCACGCTTCAGTGTCTGATTTGACTTCAACAGTTGCAATACAATTGATTCCTTGTAAAGTTCCAGCACTAGTGGTAGTCACTTCACATTCCCCAAAGATATACTTGTCTCCTACAAGGTCAACATACTTTGAAGCAGCAGTGAACTGGTAGACATCAGGGAAAGTAAGACCGAAAGTATCTCCAGGCTTCAATTTGGAACCATCGATAACCCAGCTGATTGTTGCAACCCAGTTAGGACTAGCAGGGAGATTAGCAGGGTATATATCAGTAACATCTTGGAAATTCTCATTGATATCCAGTCTATAAATGATACTATCCAAAGAAGTAAACACCCCATTAACATGAACACCAGCAACAGTTGTTGCTGCTGAAATCAAAGTACAAATACTATGGAATTTCATTTTGGCCTGGCTCCTCTAAAAAAGTAGGAATTTCATAGGTATAAGTGCCAATTTTACGAACGGGAATTCTGCTCCTTCGATGGCTTCTATTGATGTCTCGTATTTTGAAGTGGCTGCAAAGAGCTTCGATGATTGCGTGGTGGACTGTAGTTGCTGACGCATCAAAAAATATTAAAATATTTATTAGTATTCCTATTTGTGCATATATTTACAACTCCCCGAAAATATTTTCAAGGATTATTATAAACACAAAAGCTAAAAAAAGCTATTATAGTTAATATGAGTGAACCTAGACTTTACGAATTCTAGTGTAAAATAGCTCCAAATTGACTACTGTCTCTGCTGATTTTCAGTCAAGACTTAGCTTATATTCTTCAAAGTACTTCAAAAGTCATAGTACCTTCATATGAGTCTCTCTTGATAGGTGGGACTCAAATCATAGTTTAACCACACTCAAAAGTCCGAATCCATAACTAATAGTCATTAGTGTTACAAGCTTTTGAGGTTTAAGATACGCTCAAGAAATAGGAAACAAACCAACCTTAGATATGAATCCTATTCACCTCAAGGATAAGTGTTATAGCCATTCAAAATGCTTCAAATTGATTTTTATTTTAGTTTAGGTTACCTATTGTTTCTTTCAATTATTGTGCAAGTGATCAGTGTACCTCCGCTTAACGATTCTGAGCTGCTAGAATGACCATTATGAATGTACAGTTGAGGTGTGTTTCGTAGTTCTAGAGCTGTCTCACTTCTCTAGAGCTTCATCCACTATACATCAATATCAGAGAGCCAACATTAACTTAGCTCAACTAATTTTGGAATAAAGTTGCATTTGAAAATCTTTAACTATCGAATATGCAAACATCAGCTTTGGAGTGCATGATTTTAATCCATAGCAATTTCCTTTGTCAACTCCAAAGTATTGAATGCTCAAGAATGCCAACAGCTGTTTCACTTTCGCCTGCTAAAAAGTAAACTAACAGACACCAACCCTTTATTTACAGTTGAGTCTTCTATTGTGATTACTTGGACTCCTCGCTTTACTTGGAAAGTTTTAACTGTCAGCTGACCCGTTCTATTCATCCGATCCTTAATAGGGTGTACACAAAGTTTAAGGACTCATTTAATCCCCATAACCAATTACGCCATTTTGATTTACAAACTACTGGAGAGTTTCTAATACTGGTACTGAAACGTGCTAGGGCCTCTAAATGTGAACTCCAATCCCTAAGGTGCTTGCATTATTGCAGCAATAAAAGGAGTAAGAAAGGTATCGATTTTATAACTTCATGATTTGCTAGAGAGAACATTGGATACTACATTAATTCAAATGTTCCGATATTTTTGATTTCTATTATAACTTGCAAGCTAGTTATTGCTTTCTAACCTTCAAGATCTGGTTAATCGAGTCCACCAAAGACTCTTCGATAGTTCTGTACTTGAAACCCAAGATCTTTTCAGTTGTTGAGTAGTTCATTTTAGTGATCTTGGTTAATGGTTCAGCATCTGAGCCTGGGGTTCCAACGTAGAAGTGTTCGTTAGGGAAGTTTTTGTTCACGACATCGTACATGGTTTGACTTGTGAACACAGAAGAGACTAATACCAATCTGTGGTTTACAGCTTCTTCGCTTTCTAAAGCTACAATGTGTGCGCGAGCGTTGTCTCTAACATCGTTCCATCCACCGTAACGGTATTCCATCTTATCATGAGAGTCTGGGGTAGAGTGTACAATCTCGTCAATGGCTTGACAGGAAGTGTTTAAAGTGTCGACAACGTATTCATCGTAAGCTTGTGGACCCCATGTGTTAGATGGTAATACGGAAACCATCTTGAAGTTAACCTTGTTCTTCTTGATAAAGTCCCATGCGTATTTTTCAGCAATTGGTTTTGAAGCCAAGTATGCCATTACCTTGTGGTTCTTACATTCCTCGTAAGTCAATGGTGACCACGTGTTTTCATCAATGGTGATCTCTGGAGTGTCCAAAGAGTCTCTTGCAGCAGCATCAGAAGATGTCAAAACAACTCTGGTGACTTGTGGAGCATACTTGACAATCGAATCATACAAGGTCTTGACACCTTCAATTGCAGGAATCAAAATATCCTTTTCTGGGCTCTCGATATTGAATCTGAATGGAGATGCAATGTGTAAAATCCCAGTGATCTGAGGGTTGGCTTTCAAAACAGCATCGAAACTTCCAGCTTCTCCCATGTTTGGAATCACAACAAATGAGAACTTGGCTCCAACCAATTTCTTCAAGAAATCACCCTTCTCTTGACTTCTCACTGATCCAATCACAGTATATCCTCTCTCAATCAACTGCTTCACAGTATGCGAACCAATAAATCCATTGGCTCCAGTAACAAAAACAGTAGTGCTCATTCTTTATCTATAATATATTATAACAATAATAATATTACAACATCAAAAACAAGACAATCTTCTCTATTTATACTTTTTCACTGTACTCCGTTCTCATCTCCCGCTCCCCCCTCTCCAGGGAAATGGCAAATCTTCCTGAGCCTAAATTCATCATCCTATCATTTATGGTTAGAGTTCCTAGATGGGACCTTCCCCCAAAAAATCGCCTCAAAAAAATGTAACCCCACTTTCCAGATCCTCATAGTGAAGGCTCGTCGTAAATTGAAAAATTGAGAAGGGTTCCTAATTGAGAAGCTATCCCGAGTCTATATCACTTTTGAGTCGAGATATATAGTGGGCTTATGATGTGCATCGTGTCAACGCGTAGAGAGAAAGTTTGGTTTAGATTGGTTGTTGGTTGTTAGTACTTGATTATTTGGTTATTTGGAGGTGCAACTATTTGGACTTGGCTCTGGGTGGACCTTCTAGTAAGGATAGACCTTCAGGTACGCACAATTTCTCGCAAAGAATCTCGTTTGGTTAGTAGGTTTTGGATAAGTACAATGTAGTAGTTGAATAACATTGATTAGTAAATCTCTAACATTAGAAGCTTATTCTTTTGAGTCCTATTGATGATGTTGGAAGGTAGATCCTGGTCACGTGTTGATGGCAAACCATATTGATGATTATGTGGGGATTAGGATGAGTTTAGTGACAAGTAATGGGGTTTAGTGATCAGGAGAGATCACGAACGAATAAGGAAGTGATCACCTTACAATTATAGTTTATTTGGTTTATGTTCGTTGGAGGTTTTGGTGTGGTCTTAATTGTTAGTGGTATACAAGGGTATGTGTCGGGGTATTTGTAGGGGTATGTGTAGAGTGATTTAAAGAGTATTAGTGTAGAGTAAGCATTGTAAGATTGATGAAACTCACTTAGCTCTTAGTATCTACTCTCTACCGTTCTTGCTACCAAGCTACTGCCGAGTATGAAACCATTAAAGCTATTTCTTTGATCTCTTCCTCACTCTATACACACCTACGATAGTCTGACCAACCCACCCTAAACTTAATAAGACATATTGATGAAACATGTTGATGAAACTAGATGATGAAACAAGATGATCTACACGTCTTATACAATCTCTTGGCTGAAACAACCATGTAAGGTTCACGTTTCTAGAACGCAATAATGTTAGCAACCTCGTAAATTCGATGACTTATACCTCACCACTCAAGTCCCAAGCATATAGCAATGAGTATAATTCATACACATACACCCATTTACCTACCTCACTTACTCGGTAATACTCTTCGCACACAAGCTACCTTCTCGTCTCAACCATCACCGCTCACCACCCCATTCATCCCTCTTACACCCCATAACGATCTGCATGTCGCATTATGATACATTTTGCGATATTCCTATTTTTGCAATTTAGGTGATTGCAAATCCAAAATTTTTGTGGACCTTGGCTAATCCTTATTCAACACCATTGCCAGATGCGTTCATCGACGTGTTTTGAAAGCCGGAAATCGCGGTCGTTGTCTGTTCCTTTAATTGTGGATGTTGATAGTTGGTTGGAACAATACTCGCGGTCTACTCAGGGTGACGATTTCACTGACGTGGGTGACGATTACGATACCACTTTCGAAACTGATCGAAACTGGACTTATCATATTCCTTTAAAAACCGGTAAATACATAGATGAATTCCAGAATAATGAGCGGTCACTGAGGTTTAATGGTACCCTGCTGGGTTCCCTCAAGAACAAACCACCGGTAAGAAATATATCAACTAAAAGTATTACAAAGTACAAGAATCCACCAATGAACAAACTCAAGACACCAAATCTACAAAATTCAGTACCTCAAATTACTCACTTAAATAACAAACCAATACCCAGTGAAGCAGAGAAGCTACTTCAAAAAAGAGTATCCCTGCAACTAAATACCGTCAATGCCAGGGAGTTCAGAAAACGGATCCTTCATCGCAGTCCAAGAAGAAAAAGTTTATTAAGAAACTCAATACAAGGGTGATTGAAAAGTGGGTCCATAGACCTTACAGGTTGTTTGCATTTAGATAGTTACATGTTAGTTTAAATAAAATAAGTATACTATTGAAGAATATAAATAGTGATAGAATCACTGCTATAAATTGCTATAAACCGAATCATGAAAAGGAGTTCCAAGAAGTATCAACGAATAAATAAGTAGATTATCACATAACAACACAATTTTTAGGTGAGATTCCCATTGCATTTAAGTGCTGGATTTCATAAAAAGCATTTCCCCACCTATCCTTCTCAGCCTCTGACTTAGCAAGTCTATTTGGCTGTTGAGCAGCCATATTTAACTATAAATGGAAATTATGTGAAAAGGGTAAAAGTGGTTCGGACCTAGGGTTATTTATGCTTTTTAGTTCGTGTAGCCCTAGGGTCATGACTAGTAAACCTTGTTTACAGTCTGTTTTGTTTCAAGTATGTCTCGTAAATTATCACAGGCTATTTGTTTAGCATCAAGCAACTTGAAACAGCTCAAACATGCTGGTGCGAAAAATCGAATGTTCTTCGTCTGTGAGAGTATGTGGTGAAACATTTTCATATCAAGTCTGAAATTGGTTGTTTTGGAGATCTAAAGACCTTTAATCTTATTGTTTAAGTTATTGTATAGGTATGGTAGGTTTACCTATCTTCTTTTGACTGTTGTTGGTGTATTTCAGTAAATTTGCAGCCAAATAAAATGGCTAATAAATGGCTCATTAACTGATTTATTTGAACTACACAGTCTCAGTTAAGGCATTAATTAAAGGTACATTTGTCTTTGCATTTCAGACGTTGTTTTAGGCTTTTAGTCTATTGTTTATGCATTTGTTATTTTAGTGTACTATGATTATTTTGATTTACGTGAATCGAAAACAGCTCTTTTTGCTCAGAAATACATATCCTCGCGAACTTCTATATAATACTTCTTCAATTGCTCCTCTCTCATGCTAACCAAGTTTGATTCATGTAAAAGTTTATCTTGTTCATTTCTTTCAAAATTCGTTATAAAATTGTCAAAATCAGTAACATCATCTAGATGTGTTCCTTTGTTTTCTATTTCGTAATTGAGGTTAATCTTGCTCTTTAATATCGATGTACACTTTGTGTTTGTCTCAGAGTATGTACTTGGGAACTGTACTGGCGCTGTGTTGACTGTAGTTTCTGAGATGGGTTTGCGGAATATGAATGAACTCTTTCTTAAAGCCGGTTTCTTGGGTGATTCGCAACCCATAGTTCGAAATCCCAACGGTTTAAATAACCTTGATTTGGGTTTGGGTATTGGTAAATTTACAGGATGCTCATAAACCAACATGTCTGCAAACTCATTAAACTTTATAGTTCCTTTATCTTGAGGCGAGTATTCGTGAAACAATGAAACGTCCATGCGGGTATTTCTCTTACAGAAGCCAGATACATCAGTTTGTGACTTGACAGGAACTCTCATTGAAACTTTTTCTACCGAACCCCTAAGGTCAACACTTTGGCTGGACATAGTTGTACTTATGACTTCGTTTCCTATGTCTTCAAAACTTGAGCCTGTGCTTCTTCTTTTGTTTCCTTGACTTGGAATATTCCAATAATCCGTGCCCTTTCCTCCAAAAATTGAAAAGATGTATTTCAATTTGTTAACAACATTGTATCGTCTGTACTCCAGGAAGTTATCTAGTTTCTCCATTGAATCCTCGCTAGCTTTCCTCTTTAATCCTTTTGTTTCAGTTTCTTCATCAATTGACTCAAAAGGACTGAACTCAACATTTTCAATTTCTTCAGCTTCTTCAGCCTTGTCAACTTCCAGTACAATACTAATGCTACTGTTGGAAGAGACCTCAATTATACTTTCAAAATGAAAGTTGGATGAAAACTTCAATTGGAATTCCAAGCTATCATGATCAAAAGTAAAATCCAACTGAAAGTTGGTTTTATCATCATTAACAGTTTCCTCAATTCTGCTTGAGGTACTTCTAGTGTGACTAAGAACAGATTTTTTATCACTCAGTTGAGGTTCCAATAAATTGACTTTAGAATGATTCGAATGCTGCAAAATCAACCTAATCGATTCTTCACCACAATCAATAGAGGAAGTGGACAAAACAGAATGTGCTTCCGTATCATTTTTGTAATAATTCCTCAACACCTTATTAACAAATTCTATAGGCAACCTAGACTGGGCCAATAAACTTGTGCACGTCTCAGCCTGAGGTGAATCATCCCCAGTCCCAGTCTTCAACAATAAATCTGTGGAAGCACACATCCAAAAATAGTCAAACTCAATAGTAACCTATTCACGAAACCAATCGTTTCTTCTAGCAAATACCTATGGATAGCTTAACACAAACAAACAATACAAAACGGGCCTGAGGATCCTCTCAAATCCAACCATTTCCTTAGAGATTTCGCATTTGTGGCTGCAAAATCACAAAATGAATATATATTAGATAAGATCAACCGAAGGAGGTGAGTGCAATGGATTATGACATCTCCTATAAGTCAATTGTGACATGGAAATATGCACCTCTCGATCAAAAAAGGTATTCTCCGCCACTGTTTAATTGTTCTGGTAAATTGTATTAAATTAGATCATTATAATTACTAATCCTAGGTCCATGGGCAAGATGTTGATTGCAACCACAGTTTTTAAAGGTGTATTTAAGCACATGGTTTAGCAATGTAATTTTCTTAATTGATTCATTAGATTCAATATAAGATGGCTCAAGAAACGTTTCAAACAGAATATAAAGATACCACAGCGAGGTTGGTTAAAAAAGTAGATGCCAATACTAGATTAGTTAGGGGAGTTGAGTTCCCTATTATTTATGATATTGAGGTGTCAAATAATACGTCAGATCACAGAAACGAAGCTATCATTCAATTGTTCAATGAGCTCGGAAAAGAAGGGGTTTTTAAGAGTTTACTCAATACTCATGGACAAGTTATAATCAAGAGTTTAGGATCTACAGACCCCGAATTGTATTCTAAGTTGGTTGCAAGTGCTTTTGGACAACAGCACCATCCTTTCGATCAAGTCGGTGTGCTTGGAGCATCTAGAGCTGATGTAAGTTCGAACGTGACTACAGTGAACCCACTGTCTGCCGAGAAACCTATTTATGGACACCAGGAATTCTCTAGGTTCAAAGATTATCCAACGATTATCAGTTTCTTCTCACAGGTAACACCTCAACCAACGGAGGAGAATAAAGATCACCTTGGCCAATCGGTTACATTACATGCTACTGAACTCTTTGATAGAGTTCAAGCAAAGTATCCTGAATTCATCAAGGATTTGAGTGAAAAGGGAGTCTACTTGGTACAATCATGGAAGGCTGCAGACACCAATGGTAGTCTAGACTATACATGGCAAGCCAAGTACGCATTTGGCAAAAACCTTCTTGAAGAAGACCTGCTTGAAGTTAAAAAACAGAAAGCCTTGGAATTGGCTAAATCCAAGGTGAGTGATCACGTTGAGTTCTTAGACAATGGTGCGTTACAGATCCATCAACACACCAAACCAGTTCGTTTACATCCTCACAACTCCTTACCTATTATCTTCAGTAGTTTGCCAACATACTACTCACCACACTACTTTGATAAAACCATTCCATTGAACATCAAGTACGATAATGGAGAGGATATCCCTGAGAAGTACCTTGACTTCTTGTTTGAACAGTCTGTTGACATTGAGTTCACTCATGGATTTGATGACGGTGACTTACTTTTCATTGACAACTACCTGGTTTATCATGGAAGAAAACCATTTGAAGGTAACAGAGAAGTATTAGCTAGTTTCTGGGATGAACCTGTTGATACTAAGAAGTATCCAGAACCATTAAAGGTTGAAGTACAAGTATAGAGGTTTGTTTTGTTTTGCTATGACCAGAGGTGTAAAAGGGGTGCCTGGATGTATTGTTTCATTGAGATGGTTGTAGATGGTGCTATTATGTTTTTAGGTTGGCTAGACAGGGATTAGCCAACATTTAATAAGGAGTAATTAGTGATTGTTGAATATTAACAAGGTTCCATTTATTGTAGAAACAGAATAGTAGATGAATGCATCAGACTATATTTCATTCCCCTCATAACACTCCTTGATATCACCCCAATATAAACATCACCACCTACATTAATCATCGTCTAGTCTTTCTCACCCTATTCTCACTCCTCCTCGCCTCTCCTATCACTAGCTACTGAATTACGATTTTCCTCGGGTAAACACATTAAGCGATTCAGTCTCCATCCTCACGCACTCATTACCATTTCATTTCCTCACCTTTCTCTTCGGACTTCTTATGTTCGTGTGCTAAACAATAACTTTTCAAGTTCCATCTCATTCAATTATTGTCATCACTTGGGGGAAACGGTCATAAAATCATTGAGTGTGATATAAATCATAGCCAGTCTTCATATTCATCTCATTAAATGAACTCCTGGTTTCAATGGATCTTCAGTATTTATTATTGTTCTTGAATCATCTAAACTACCATACTGTCTTGGACCCTACTTATGATCTCCAGAAAACATTTCTTCATTTGAAGACTCCTTCTTTAATACAACCCAAGTTGATACAACAGCTTTCAGATGTCGATGAGGATGATCTCCGTAGATCTTCATACTTGTATCTTGTGAATGCAACACTTTTAGATTTTGGATCTCAACTATTGAACTCAAACTTCAGCCTTGATCAACTAAACATTCTACTAGAGAACCTTGTTAGATTATCGTTTCCAATCGATGAGGTGAGCTGTTCGGAAACCCTATTACTGGACTTGGAGAGGATCCATAGTCTTAAGAATAATCATTCAACTGGAATAACCACACTACATACTGAATTATCACGACTACAACAAAGTGTATCACTCCATCCTATGGAAAACGTGTACTACTTTAATGAAATCTCTATTGTACGAGATGATAAAGTGGTTACCTTAACCATCTGTGGTAATTTATCAAAGACTGACTTTTTAGACCCTTTGATAATTACGAATATCCCAAATTCAAAATACAATTACTACCCCAGTGGATTATTGAACTCATACCATACACGTAAGTATATTGAACTTATTAATCTTGGCTTGGTTGCTGAAAACAAACGAATCAGAATGATTTGTCGCAATAACAACATATCTCATGCAGCCCATGAATTCGGTAATATCGACTTCATAGTAGTGGATCCTGAATACGATCCATATTATAATAATGGACGTCCATCCATAGGGTTTCCGACTGATTTTGGCATCAAAGAATGGTTATTGACTTCCTTTTTAAGTTCTACTGATTATGATTTTGAAAGACCATTAGAATTGATTGAAAAGATCATCAAGATATGGAACCAATGCATTTCAAGATTATTGAATGATCCAGAGATTCAAGAACTCTACACAAAAGATATCAAGGCATCACAATTTACATCGAAACTGATTATAACTTCAGAATTAAGTTCATTCAACCGTGATTGCAAGAACTATAGCCAGAATTCTGAAGACATTTTTTGCATAATCCAAGACTTGTTCAAGTACCAACAGTCATGGAATCCTCCAACATTTCCTAGTAAAGTCTCCAAGATTTTGAAGGCAGTGCTTCCTATGATAAATGGTAATGAAAAACTTGCTGCAATGGCCCATAAACATGCTATAGAGATTCAAAACGAAGCTCTAAGGAGTCTTATTGAGATGGAAAAAGATATAATAGGAGAAAGCATAAACATCACACCTCCTGAATCTCTGAATAAGTCTTTACTGAATGGAGCAGGTCTCACAGAAGTTGAAGAATTACCAAGTAAAATGATGCTTACGTCCGATTTGCTGCCTACTAAGACAACACCTGAAATATCTCAGCCACCAATGATCAAAAAGAGCAAAATTGTTGAAGGAATGTCACAATCCCAAGTCACATTTGTTAGCTCAATTGATATGAACCTATTCTCTGATGATTCTGAAATATCTGACAACTCATTTGACCCTAGCAGAAACACATATATTAGGAAGGGAAACGAAGATGAAGTAGTCAAGTCACCTTCAAGAAGAAGAGAGGCAATTTTAACTAGAGATCAAACCTCTGAGGACGAAAAAGAAGATGAAGTACCTTCAGCTTTTTTGGATGATCAGAATAAACAAATTTTGTCAGTGGAAGATGATTCGATTGACTACAGCACATCTGTGAATGATATCATTCATATTTCAGATCCTAGTAATTCAGATTCTCATGCTCCTAAAGTGAATGGACTGCAAAGGTCCATTCTGAGCCTGCCATATGAAGAACATGCCTCATTTCATGTTGAGAATCCTTTTGATTCCGAATCTGAGCCTGGACCAACAGAAATACCTAGTTTTCCTGGAGCAGGAATCTCATCACAAGGTGAAGTTGAAAGTCCTATCAAGAGTAAAGAGATTCGAGAGCTGACTAAACAAGGGTTACTCCCAGAAATCACACTAGGAAATGGAAGCATTGATAAAACTGATGTACCCAAGACTAAATCTACAAGTATGTCCAAGACTGTTTTTAAAGATTCTGGAGATCCTCAACACGAAGTATTCTTGAAGGATTCCAATGCACGAGAGTTGGCTGATCCTCCAGAGATAACAGAATTCAACAATGCAATATTTGTTCCTCGATCAGTTCCAAAAGGTAGATATAGTAGGAAGTTTCAATCAGATGAAATCTTTAGAAACTTACTGCCAGAGACATCAGATAAACGAAAGCTGTCACCTATAACGTACAATAGAAACAAGGCATTCATCACTGTTTCACCTGTTTGGAGCAAGAGGAAAGGTGTTGATAGCACATTAACGAATGATATATTCAATAGTGAACCGGGAGCAAGATTGAATTTTGGAACTAAAGGAGAAGATATAACTAACAAGCGAGTACGTGAATCTGGGATCCAAGACATTATTATTATAGATGAGGATGAACAGGATAGGGAGGTTTTATTGAGAGATGGAAGACCACTCGGAAGAAATATTGATACTTTAAGATCTTCCTTTATTGTTAATGAAACGGATGAATCAGTTTCTTCCAGCTCTATGTCTCGATCTAATTCTGAATCATCCACTTCAGGATCTGACTCTAGGTCAAGTTCACTTTCGAAGTCATCAATATCAGCATTACTCAATCCAGTTGAAGTTTCCTCGCGTCCCAAACAACTACAATCGGCATTCACATCGAGTAACCCTTCTAGTACGCCAATAACGGATTCAACAAACACTACCAATACCAATACGCCTATGCCTAGATCATCATCTAATAGCGATTCACAAGAGACGTACATGTACATGCGTCTGCCTAAGTTATTTCAAGGTGTACCATCTAAGAGGAGTAAACATGTATAGGAGTTAGTGCACATATTATACTGCCTATACAATCATATACATTAGCACCAATAGAATAGTACTTATACAACCATATACATTAATACTAATAGAACACTTATTTAATCGTATACATCAGTAGCATTAGTAATTTATGGACAGTAATGTAGGATAGGTTGGAATATGGAATAGAATACTGAAGGAAGATCAAATGCTGCAGAAGCAATTGACTCGGAAATATAACTCTTATTTCCTCGGAAATACAAAAGCCAATGCACTAATACAATTAATAGGGGACATACAAATTAAAAGTCACAGAAGATTAAATAGGAGTCGGACGATAATATAAAATGTAAATATAGAATTCTCTTGGACTTGTGTTTGTTCTAGTAATGGTTCTTGAATTGGTTATCTTGAAAGTATCTTCTTATCTTTTAGATGATCTTGAATTAAACTTTTCACATGCATAGAAGATTGTCATTCATGCTGGATCGATGAGGGTAGTAACGGAAGTAATTTCTAAAGTTAGTCTAGTAATGGGACATGCGGATGTATAAATATACAATACAATTGATATCCACACCTTTCTCCTTGATTTACTTGGCCTTGGTAAAATCAATGTTTTAGTGTGAGCTTTTAATCTATTCTCATCAATAACTAGATAAGAAGTGTGTGTGAATGTTAGAAAGCTAGAAGGCATTGGAATAGTAATAAAATTAATCAACTCAAATTCATGAATGTCATTGATGCCCAATTCGAAGAATTCCCAATCGTTTCTTCGTTACCATCAATTATCATCTTCATCATCATACATCATAAATATCTCATTTACTTTTCTTTTACCAATTCAATTGGATTCTCATCCATTTATCCACACCTTTTTCACATTACCATCTACTTCAAGACCCTTCCCCTCCTACACCTTGATCTCCATTCTCTGCTCCACCTCCACCTCCACCTACCTCATCCATCTTCCATACACATCTTCGCCACTTCCGTCGTTCCGTTTGCAACCACACCCGGGCACATAACCAAAATGACTCCCAAAAAGAAACTGTGAAAACTTTTATCTCTTATAAAGACAAGAAGATCCATCCGATTCAATATCTTTAGATATTGGAAATTCATAGACATATACACTACAATGAAACTTTTCGAGAGTGAACACTTTTTCAATTATCCTTGGGACCAGGTGACTGCTGCCAATTGGCAGAAGTATCCTAATAAATTTTCAACTCATGTTGTTTCTGTGGATATATTAGACCGTAAGGTTGATATGGAACGTCAAACTTTGCGTACAGAGAGATTGATTGGGTGCAAGCAAGCGATTCCTGGCTGGCTCAGGTGGATGGTTGGCACTGAGCAGTATAGTTATGTTCGTGAAGTTAGTGAAGTGGATTTGGTCAACAGGACGTTGGTGATGAAGTCGTCTAACTTGACTATGAACAATTTGTTATTAGTGAATGAAACTGTGGTGTATCGTCCAGATGCTAAAGTAACTGCTGGTAGAACATCATTCACTCAAAGTGCCGAAATCACTGCCTTTGGCCTGCTTGCTTATGCTTGTGATAAATTAGAGAATTGGTCTGTGGAAAGATTTGGCCAGAATGCATCAACAGGAAAAATGGCCTTTGAAAGTGTATTATGTACATTGAACAAAAAATGGGAAGACAGTGGGGTTTTCGTAACGGACTTGAGCAAGACGATAGAGGGTATCAGTGATAGCATTGGAGATACCACTGTTGAAGTATTACAAGAAGTGACGAAATTACTTTCAAGTGAAAGTGATAAAAACGAGTTAAAAGTAACGAGGAAGTAATAAGGAGAAGTGGAAGAAATGAGGTGGAAGCAAAAAGAAGAAGAAGAAGAAGAAGTAAAGAAACAGGTGATTCTCATGAGTTTCAATTCTAACCGAATTGGAAATCTTCACCAATGTATTTAATGAAACTGAATGGTCAGGAATACCAATAGTTTCAATAGAACCAGTTCCTTAAGTAACTGTTCATAGAGCTGCATATTTATAACTGTACATATTATCTACTTTGCATTTGATTTATACAATATTACCCTTTGGATTAACGTAGAACCTTATGGATTAATGTAGATTTTAGGAGACGAATAGACCGCAAATACTAGCTTGTATCACTATACCATTTAGTGGAGTTGTTGATGTCGTTTCAATATACAATATACTCATTTAGTGGAGTATTGATGTCGTCTGAGTACACGTCCTTTTTGTACCACCTCATCTCATCTCTTCAAAAATCTCAACTTAAAGTTAAACCCCCATGACATGTCACCACCATGGCCTCAATCTAAACACAATCTACGGAGCGTAGATATCATGCTTCCTCCTTTGGTGAAGAGAAGGGAGTCGCAGTCTCTTGATAACGATGATCTTGATGATTTGTTCTTTGATATTGAAGATACCTTGAGTGAAGACAAGCATGAGGTAGCACCTCAATCTAATATTGTTGCTAGTGAAGAGTCTAACGTTAATGACATAGATGGCTTCACTACCACTAACTGTCTGATCCCCCAGGACCTTACACATGACGTTGAGATCAGTAATGCTATCGAATCTTTTAACGAGTTCACCAATAGTGAAGCCTTCAGCTTTTTGCATGGCACTGAAGAAACTGAAAAATACACACAGTTGCCACCATCAGCATCATCATCATCATCGTCTCCAGATTTGTCGCCTTTTGATTCTCCACAGTCAATGACCCCATTCAGTGTTACTTCTTCGGAAGATCACCATCACATGAATGGGAAACCAGCACTGAAGCAGGAACAACCTGAGATAAACGCAGCAACTGTCCAGTCGATCAAACAATCGATGGTCAATACATCTAAACTCACCACACTCTTCACCACCTTGAAAGTCACATACCTCAAGTTATGTAAAGAGTTCAATTACTTATTATACAAGTTCAATGAAAATGAACGGATAAAAATCCAATTAATCAATGAAAACAATGAGCTTAGAAAGTTGTTAACTGAAACAATCAAAGATAAAGAAGTAGATAGAAGAATGTTCAAAGAAGAGTTGGATAACATGAAGAAAGACTATACTAAAAAGATCCTTGAACATTCTAATACAGTGGTCAGATCAACTAGAGGGAGAAAAAGAAAGACATTAGAGGGTTAATTTGCATAAAGTAGCCCTACCTAAGGTAGGGACTATTGGGTTATATAGCATACTCCACTCACTCCATGTTGGAGTGGGTGTATTCATTACAGCTCCTCCTAGAGTGAGTTGATTCCGTAGAGTAAGATTTTTAATAAACTCCGCGTTATATGATTGTAGATTAAAAAAGATGAGGAGATCTATTTGACTGTTTCTAGTGAGGTAATAATATTATAACCACACACATACTATAAGTTTCAAGTTTCAAGTGTAGTTCTCACATTGATATATACTCTACTTAAGTATTAAATCTTCAATTTTGGCTGCAAAAAAATACGCTACTTTTATTATTTTAGTTCATGAAAGTGATTGTTCATTAAGATCATCTGGTTCTATTTAAGAGCTGGGTGCCCTCTTATTCATTAGGAAACAATTTAACCTTAGGTTAATACTAAAGAGTATATGTCTTGATACAGAAATAGTGGAAAAGCCTGAATCTTAGTACTTATGAAAGCCCATTCTTGAACCCTCCAAGTAAACGAAATATTTTCAAGAGGATTATCAAACTACCTTGACTACTCTAAGAACTTGATTAGACAAGTGCTGATCTTTTAAACCATAGAATGATTACATTTAAAACTGTAGCTTCAAATTGGTTTCTTTCCTTCATGTATATGTCTTCTAATAGAGATTTACAATGGAGCAACCTAGTACCACATTCTTTCACTATGTTAAGACACACTAACCCATTCATTATATCTTCCTTGCGACTCCTCTTTTTATAATCTTTATCACTCTCTAGCACTATACCCTCACAACCCACACCTCTCCACTTCACTCCACTTCATCCTCTCACCATCATCATAGACTCCACGTGATTTTATAAACCAAATCAATTCCTAAACTTAACCTAAACATGACTGACAACGTTAACCATTCTAATGGATCCAAAGATTCTATCGAGATACAGCAACAGGTCATCTTGCAAGAACTAAGTATGATTCTTCAAACTTTAAAGGTGATTGATAATACTGTTATCAATTCAGTCAAAATGCTTAAAGACAATCATGCTCAAGTAAATCTACCAACCAGTCAATTGGGAACTAAGTCAAACTTATCCCATAAACAAGTCATGATTCAGAGTATTGAGAACCTTAAGAATATCTTGAAAATGATGGATAGTTTATAATTTGAAGATGAGGGATGAAAGAGAGGAGTTATAGATATAGTGTTATTAAGACCATATGGGACTTGGAGAGAATCAGAAAATAAGAACTTCAGATAACAAGAGAACTACAGAATGGACTGAACTAACAAACCTAGTTGATTTCAATTGCCAAGTCCACATAAAAGCATCCTCGATTTCACATAACATCTTATGAGTATTGTGGGGGATCATTATTGATGAAATTTTCAGTGTTAGAAAAAACCAACACATAACAAGATGGATCAACAAACATCGCGTCTTGTGGAGAAGTACCAAGAGTCCAAGCTCCAGAAGGTGATTAATGGGCAACAGGGACGAGATGATGATGATTTAGAATCTGAAAGCGATGACGATTTACTTGAATTGCTTGAAGATGATAAAGACGAGAATGGATTAATGGCCAAGTATAGGGAACAAAGAATGCAACAGTTACGTAACGAGTTCCAGAAGGTAGACGAAGCAACAGACGCAGCTGACCCCGAAGATTTAGGACAGTTGATTTCTATTGAAAATGAAAAGTCAATCATGGATACAGTAACAGCTAATGATCTTGTTATTGTTCACTTTTACCAACCCAACTTTGCTAGGTGTAAGATTATGAATGAACGGTTACAAGTGATTGCAGAAAAGCATTTGGGCGTGAAGGTATTGAAGATCAAAGCAGAAGATGCACCATTCTTGGTGACTAAGTTAAACATCAAAGTATTACCATTAGTGGTGATATATAAGAATAGTAAAGAAGTGAATAGAATTATTGGATTCGATAACTTGGGAGGTAATGCCAATGACTTTTCTATAGAAGCATTGGAACAATACCTTCTTGTGAATAAGATAATCACAAGAAGAACAGTTAACTTTGGATCTATTCGAGAGAAGGCTAGGTTAGAGGACGATGAAGATGAATGGGAATAGACGATTTAGGTGGATCAAGTGCATTAACAATAATGGAATACGATTGAGTATAGATATACATGTATAGATATGATGTATGATTTATGGATTAGGATTCTAAATCTTGTAGTAGTTTTAGTGTATTTCATGCTATAATGAATGCGAATGACAATTGGATGCAATTGGATGGATGGGTTATGGTCCATATAGGATACCCATAAGTATCAACTGGAACAAAAGACAACAGCCCAGAACCTCGACCAACGAGAGCTTCGGGCTTTCTCATCTATTTCTCTGGCACCTGAATATCTCCCCACAGTTAACGCCCGCAGCCGATGGAACCCAGCCGTGTCTGAATCCCCACACAGTATAGGCATACAATCATCAGTGAACAGTTGACTTTTACCCCGCCGCAGAAGGACCTCCCTTCTATTTTTAAGAACCAGATCACCGAGCCTGGTCATTGTACATTGACTTTCTTATATCTTTATCACGCAACAGCAACCTGAATTGTGTTGCAAAAGAATAAATTCGATGAATCTTAAATGGCTGGTTATAGGATGTGGAAGTTTCGGAGCTAGAGTCAGATGATAGTGTCGGAGTAAACGGAAGTTTGAGTAAATGAATAAGAGAAGAGAAGCACGATAGATTAGAGGTTATCTATTTAGAGTTGAATGAGTAATGTTACCTGCTGTATAGTCTAGTTAAGAGCACGTTCGGTCATTCTTTTGTCTTTTTTCTATTTTCAAGTCATGCTAGTAAAATACGTCCTATTACATAACCTAAAATATTTTGTCAATTAAATTATAAGCAAAATATGTCGCGACACATACGTGACACGATTAAATGTTCATCACGTGCAAATAATCTCAAAGGGGGGTTAAAACCCTATTCCTCTCACTGTTACCACCGCCACCCTCAATATATAACGAAAATTTTTCGTTTCCACGAAACTTATAAATACTCAACAGTCTTGGTAAGAAAGAAGCATCAGTTGCCGACAAGCCATAATGCAGATTTTTGTTAAGACTTTAACTGGTAAGACCATTACCTTGGAAGTCGAGTCATCCGACACCATTGACAATGTCAAGTCCAAGATCCAAGACAAGGAGGGAATTCCACCTGACCAACAAAGATTGATCTTTGCTGGTAAGCAATTGGAAGACGGCAGAACTTTGTCTGACTACAACATCCAAAAGGAGTCTACCTTGCACTTGGTTTTGAGATTGAGAGGTGGTGGTAAGAAGAGAAAAAAGAAGGTCTACACCACCCCAAAGAAGATCAAGCACAAGCACAGAAAGCACAAGTTGGCTGTCTTGACTTACTACAAGGTTGACAACGACGGAAAGGTTGAGAGATTGAGAAGAGAATGTCCAGCTCCAACCTGTGGTGCCGGTATCTTCATGGCTAACATGAAGAACAGACAATACTGTGGTAAGTGTCACTTGACCTTTAAGATCTAAACTTGACTTATATAGTTAATGAAAGTTTTTTGACTTAGCTTGTTGTAGAAAATTGTAGTAGTCCATTAGAGTTGATTAGATTTGTATTCTAGATTACTAATTGGATTGGCGAAGAAAAGTCACATTGAGGATGAGTCAGAGGAGTAGGACAACTAGTAACTCAAGAGTATGTTATTATTCTTTAAGAAGGTTACCCTGTATATGCTATTCTAAAGAACGTTAACGACTTGAAGTTCTTGACGCTTCAAGCTGTTTGAATTCAATAGAATATCAAGTTTGAGAAACTTCCATTGAAAACGGCTCTCTTAGCTGACAAATAAAAGCTTTGTTGACCTGGGCTGTTACTAAGTTCAATATTGTTGAACAGCCTGTTTACCGAACCTAGGTGTATCGATAGTTCATTTCCCGAACCTGAAAGTGATAGCGTGGAGACATCTATGTCGAGGTCCTGATCCTCATTAGAATTTTGTCATTGGTAGTAGTTGAATTATTCTTTAAAAATTACTGTAGAAATATAGTAGAATTTATAGCCTGAGTCTTTAGTTTCTTACCGATAAACGTTGTAAGGTTCTACTTATAGTTCTACTGTAAATAATAATCTAGACACCTTCATTCATGTTGAGAGCTTTGATGTTCAATTTTGAATATGGATTTTGCAGCCATTTTTTTACGCACATCAAAAGGTTAAAGGATCATTCGTTGCACTTCATTGAATGCTCCAGTCTCCTATAAGTGAATGAGATGATCAGTAATAAATCAGCTCAACAAGTTTTGACAATCTAAAGAAGGGTGGCAGTGAATCCTAAAATACAACAATAGACGAATTCCGAGTAATACACCTGTAATTAAGTATAAATTGATTCTACAGGGTGTATTGTTTTCTCGATAATTACAGGGAACACTTCATCCATCTTTCCAAAGGCAAACTAGTTTAGGATTCAATTCCGTGTCATGTCAACATACTCTTAATAAACAGGTAGCTTGTACTGGTGCTTCTTTTTTTATGAAAGGAAGTGACTCACGTAATTGCACCCTCAATGATATCAAACTGATTAATTCATTGTAATAGAGCTATGGCAGTGCTTTCGATACATTCCAATTTAATAGAAATCAATTACCTCATGTCTTCTATTATGTATAAGAGAATATTCAGTAAAGAGAATGAATACACAACCAAAAGAGTTATGTAAAGTTACTAAATTGCCACCAGTATTCTCACCTTCAGTGTTCAGTGTTGATACTTACTGGTTGTTCTGTAGTTAAACGCTAAGACTTCTAATAGTTTCATCTTCTCTTTTTAAAATTCATGATTTAAGTCTTTTAAATTAGGTTAATGAGATATTTAGTATTGAAGAACGAAAGACTTGAGATGTGGTGTTAATTTCCTATATAACATCTAAAGAAGAAGCTATTCGTTGTACAATGAACCATTCTTATACATTTAGTTCCATTCTTATACATTTAGTTCATCCTCCCGTTGATGATTCAAATCATTTCAAACATTTGAGTACTTGCATTGAAATCTTATAAGAAAGACCTCAATACATAAGGTTTCAATGTACATACATACGTACAGAAGTAATTGAAGTACTGATTGTTCCAATACAGCTGAGAATACCATACTAGGTCTTTGCAAAGGATGACTTCAATATAAGAATTGACTCTTAACTTTCAATTACATGTGCCTTATTAATATACTCACACCATCCCACTCTTCCATCTTTCAACCATCACATACTCTTCCAATATCTCTAATCTACAACCTTCCTATAATATAACTCTCCCATCTTCACCTCCAACCACTCCCATCCAACTCCGCGAAGTCTCGTAACTCACTCGCTCCGCTCGTTCGTTAATCAACAAAACAAAAAAAGACACCAAAACGAATCGTTATTGATCTACAGTCACCTCATTCATCCTTCATTCATATCAACTACACAGGTAGGATACATATCATTCCCTTGATCTATCATCAACCCTAAATGAGTTTCTCCATTTATGATCTTGATGAAAGCATTCGTCAGCTTCTTGACTTGGACAATTTCCTTAACGGATTATCCGTCAATGAGTTTATTGAGGAATTGAGTAAGGATCATATATTGAAAGAAGCAGAGGTCAATAAGTTAGGTTATTTGGATCCTAAACCTTATATTAGAACGTTTGAATCTACCTTGAAAGAACTTAAGAACTTGACTATTCAGTCTAATAAAGAACAAGAACACTGTGAAAAGTTGGTTGAAAAGATCGAATTGGAACATAGTAAAACGGTCTTGAAATTAAGTGACCGTATAGATAAAACAACCTCCAAGTTCAAGACTTTGGATGGGAAGATTTCGGATGTCACTGTTAAAATTAATCCTTTGGGGAACTCTTTAAACAAAATCACCAACTCAAGAGATAGGTCTATGGAAACTATCTTCTTGATCCGTTCATACCATGGGTTTTACACTAAGGAGAAATACGACCCTTTGGAAACCTTAAGGAAAAGTACCGTCTTTGAAGATAAAGTCAAATGTGCAAAAACTGTGTCGAACTTACTCACACTTGCAAAGAAAATCGAATCAGAAGACTTACCCAAGACAACAAAATGCCTTAATATCATCGAAAAATACAGCGAGACTATGGAAAGAAACTTGTTGAATAAATTCGAAGTAGCTTCTGATGATAATCACTTTGTTCTCATGAAAGAAATTGCAGAGATCTTATTTGAATTCAATGGAGGGAACAACGTAGTACAAACGTTTGTAAGTAAAAACGATTTGTTATTGGAAGCCGAAAAACCAAGTGCTGAAGAAGATGATTCTATCTTGGATAACGAAGCTGTATGGATCAAGCTTTCAGACCCAAATTTCGTTGGAATCATCAAAGATGTACCTACGGAAGCATTACTCGACAGATTGAAAGTTTCTATTAAAACTCAAGCACGTATAGTGCAGCAAGTATTCTCCAAACCAGTTCCGGTTCTCGAGATCTTCATACAAAGAATGTATGCTCAAATGATTCAAAACAAGGTCAGCACACTCTTACAATATTCGCTCTCAGTGAGTTCGCTTGCGCATGTGAGAATATTACACTCATTGTATACATTGGTGGGAGACTTTACTAAAGATGTTAAAGATTTTGTATCAAACAACGATTTAGATACAGAAAACGAATTGGGTGCTATCTTGGACCAGTCATACTATGACCTCTTCATCGAATACACCCTAGACAATGTCTACTTCAACAGAGAAAAGAAGAACTTGGAAGATATCATTTATGATATTGTCCATAAGTTCAACGTGAACAATGAAAGAGCAATAGCAAACAACTATTTGAGTATCAAAATAGATAACATGGATAACACTGAGTTCAATGAAAAAGCCAGTACCAACTCCAACAACACTGACCGTTTCAGTTTCCATTTCCTGGAAAGAAAGAGATTAAACCAATTTAAAACATTTGTGAAAGCACGTTTGACTGATAAACGAGCTTCTAATGATTTGGAAAGATTGGATGAATATGCTGAATTGAATATTCAAAAGGTGGAAACTATCTTGAAATCCGCTATAGAGTCAATTGCCAGACTCTTGGAACTTTCACCTAATAAATCTCCAGAATACTCATTGGAGATCTTGGAAATCATCTTATTTGATTTTGGAAAGCTCTATATTGGAGGAGGATTAGAAGTAGCATACGATAAGTTGAAAACGGAATCCTCAAAGACGAATTCAACTACGCTGCTTGATTTATCGTACATGAAATCTTTCACATTAGTATCTGAAATCTTGTTTTTGATATCATCTACAATCAAAAAGATTATCATTCCATGTGCTATCAATTCGCCCAATATCAAGAACAGAATGAGTAACTTAACCAACAGTTATATCATGAGATGTGAAACCAGTTTGAACGTAATCCTTAAAGAGACTTTGGAAATAATTGCAGGTAGAATCAGCTACTACTTGACCAAACAAAAGAAGAAGGACTTCATGTGTGACACTATTGAAGACGACACAGAATCTTGTGAGTTAATCTCTGAGTTCTTAATTGACATACATGAAAAGTTCGGCACCGAGCTTAACAACTCCAACTTAAATAATGTGTTGATTAAAGTGGGTATGAACTTTTTAAACCAGTTATTGGAACACTACAAAAAATTCAACGTCAACTCCACTGGTGGTATTGTGTTGACCAAGGATGTTCTTCGTTATCAATTTATCATTAATGAATGGCAAATTGAAGATTTATCTGAAAACTTCCAATTGTTGAAGGAGATCAGTAACTTATTCACAGTGCAAACTGATTTGATTGGATCTTTGGTGAGTGAAGGTCATTTGTCTAAGTTGAAACCATTCCACATCAGACAATATGTGAGTAAGAGAGCTGATTTCAATCCTAGTTATATAGAGAGATTTTTTAGTTTCAAGTAGGAAAGGAAGTGATTGAATGTTATTGGAGTGTACAAGTAGGCGAGTAATTTGTTTATGTTATTTGAGTATACAAGTAGACTAAAGAAAATAGTTCTTTAAACTGTTGAAAAGTATATGGTGAGTAAGGTTAAAGGAATCAATAATGATATCACTAAATGGACACCGAAAGCGATGTAATTCTTCTTTTGTTCAGACAGTGGAATCAATTTCCAACGTGGAAGTTCCAGTCCACCGTTCAATTTGACCAAGAGCTTGTTCAATTGTTCTGGGAATAAGAACTTGAGTGTTAAGTAAACTATAGATAATGCCAATACCAAAGAGTACACCTTCAAGGGTCTGTATGGCATTGGTAAAAGACACATTTCCGTTTGGTATGTATCTTGAGGTTCCAAGGTTGGGTTTGGATTGTATGGGTTATTCAAGGAAAGCAATTGAACGGCAGGCTGGTGTATACCACCATTCATTGCAAATGTCTTTACTGTTATTTCACGCGTATTCTTGTTTTTACCATTGTGGGTGTACGATTGGAAAATATCACAATAGTCATGATCATCACCCGCAAAGGCGATCTCAGGGTGTAAAGTTGTGAGGACGTTTTGTGAGATGGGGTACTCAATAACCGTTTGGTATTGTTTACCCTTTTGTACAGGGAATAATCCTTTAGATTCTCTGAGTGGTCCACATAATTGTTTATCGTTGAATCTGTAAAATGGAACATGCATGAGCAATATTCTAGGGTAATCTTTGTGAAGTTGATCGTTGATAGATTCCAAGAATGCTTTTGATTCGCTGTTTACTTGTGGGTCTGGGTGTGAAAGTGATATAGTATCTAACAGTATAACTGAGTGGTTACCTAATTCAATAACCAGGTTAAGTTCACCAAAGTGTGCTGCAAACCGTTTAACCTTCTCATAATCGATTGTCTCAAAACCAATATCATGATTACCAGGAATAGTATTGATGAATCTTCTGTTTACACGTGGTTTAAAGATTTTATTGAACCTTTGAAGCTCTTCAAACCATTCTTCATCATCCCATTCTCTACCACCATCAAAAAGGTCTCCAAGAAATATAGTAGTATGAGGATCAAGCATCCCCTGTAAGAACTCATAATTTCTGTGAGCATAATTGTCTGTAAGTAACTTAATAAAGTAAGTCAATCTACCTTGAAGACCCAGATACGAATAATTGTCAACAATCTGTGGGTCAGCTATCAACATGATTCTATGTGGGGCATTATCCTTTGTCCTTGGGTTTTCTTCCCAATCCTCCCACTTATCCCATTGACACCTACTAATAGTATTCTGAACATACACTCGCTCATAATAATGGACAACCACTGCCCAGACTAAACTAATAACAGCAAGATACTTCCAAGTGAAAAACCGTGTCGGAGTTGAAGCCTTCTTATGAGTATACAGATCATTGTAAGTATCTTGACGAGGAGATACAGGATCTTTTTTATCCTTCCCCCTGTAATAACTCATTGCTGTACGTGTATTTTTTCACTCTAGGAACTCACTCGTTATTTGTACTTTGTTTGAATAGATCTATTGGTTGGGTCTTCTCTTTATATCGCGTGTACACTTTTTAACGAAATCTGGATATAAACGACCTTTTTAAAAGGACTTGGAAGAAGTGATTAAACTAGTGTATTTGAGTGGAATGTATTAGGATTAGTTGTGATTGTTGATTGAGATGATGAATATTGACCCCAAGGGACCAACTGTTACTTCTAGGTTGGGTTTATCCAATGGTTTTTCAACTAATAGTACTCTGGAAAACCAGCTATCCCATCACAAGAATCAACATAAACAACAACTGGAAAGTGATACTCGAAGGTTACGGTCTAAGGATGATCTTCAGAAGAAGCTGGTGATATTCAATTTTGATATTGTCAATGGGTTACTTCATAAGAATGATCGTATTATTGTTACTGATAAAGTTAATCATGATCATTATTCTTATTATAAAGATGGTGCTATTGCTGATGCGACCTTAACTGGGAAACAAGTGGATCTTCGTAAAGTGGAAGAATCTAATAGAAAGAAAACAAGAAGAATTAACACCCATGAAGATATAGATGACCCACTACCTGATAAAGAGTTTGAACTCTTCCATAGGAAAATGAAAAAGGAAGAGAAGATCATGACAAACGAAGATAGAGAAAGAGTAATGTCAGAACTTGATAACTTAAACTCTAAATATGAACTCCTTAACCAATATGACTGGATACGACATCTCCCTCACATAACACACGTTGAAGACATGAACAACTTTGAAGAAATGGAATTGAAAAATAAACTCACCAAAGCCGAAATAGAGAGATTAAACCAAAAACATGACAACTGGAAGAAAAGGCAGGACCAGATCTTGGTTGACATCAAAGAAAATGATACTTATATTGAAGAGCCTGAAACTGATGAGTATACAGCATCTCTAACTGACTTGAAACAAAGAAGAAAGAAAGAAAGGTTACAAAAGTATGGACCTATCATCAGACTCAACTTAAATAACGGATTCACCATACTTATAGACCCATTGTTTCCACCTAAAGTATTAAGAACTCCTGTACGGCAAAATATCCCTAAACCAAAAACTAAGACACCATCAAATGAACGTCGTCATTCCAAACGACAAACCATTTCTAATGGTAATCACTCAAAACAATCCCGTTTTGCATTAACATTCAACGAGCAAGAATCTAGTATCAATGGCTTCGATCTACCTAAATCTTTAAAATCTACTGCTGATCAAACAAGAGGTCAAAGATTACGCTATCGAAAGCTGTTATTGAAGAGATCTCCACTCCCTGAAGCTCATTAATTAACAACTCCCTAATACCCCCCTCCTCCATATGATTATTACTCATTCATTTTGTATACTATGTATCAATATACTCAACCTATTGTATTATATATATATCCTTTCCTAACCTCTATCCAATCTCCTCCATCAACTTAATAAACAATGAAAATACCTGCTTTTCATTGTCAAGTACTTCAGGTTCTAGATAGAACCCTACTTCACTCATTAATTTCGTACTCTTTCTTAGTTCCACGTCAACTTTACCTGGACGAAATACTTCAATAACTTCTTTGTTGAGTCCATATCGATGTACCATATGTGCTCGAAGCTTAATGATTGCACACAATACCCGTGCTAATAAACATTTAACAGCCTCGTCTTCAATTGAGTCACCATTCACATTCGTCTTCAAAGTTTCAAGTAAATCAACACCCTGTGCACCAATTTGCCTATCAATACTATTCACCAATATCAATGCTTCCTCAATAGTAGCGAACTTGGTGTTGGCAATATTCACTATCGAATAAAGTACTATATCGACATCTTCTTGAGTTTCAATTGGGTGCAAAAAGATCTTGGCTATTGCAGTCACAAACTTCTTTTTGGAACTATAATTATTCTTTACCACCGAATATAACACCTCAAAGTATTCATTCTCCTTTAAGAAATCAACAGTGACTCGTCTACGATATCCTGCAGCCAGTTTGATCCCTTCTAAGTAACTGTTACCAGCTAGTGATTCATGTTTCTCATAAATTTCTCGGTGCAAAGTATTTGCAATCATCGAAATCCCTTTGTTACGTGACGATTCTAACGCGATAATAGTCAGAATACACATCTTGGGATTTGCAAACCCTAAGTTGAGCACTAACTGTAAGAATCTAATAGGTAAGTACGAAAAGTTCCCTGCATCATGAAGACACAACTTCAAAACATACTTGATGTATCTTTGAATGAGTCCTGCGCATATCCCGTCATTCACATAACTCTGGGCATTTCCATGGAACACAGCTACGTCGAGTTTGGTACTTGTTGATGATCTCTCTTTCAATCCGTTCTTCTTCTGTGAATCCAAATCTTCTTCTGTTAAAAACTCCATGAGTCCTTGAACCATATTGTGTACAATCACTAAGTTTTCTCCACTTTCAAACTCTCTATCAAACACGTTCAATATAGGTTCAGATAAAAAGAGTTTGGCATGGGTACTACAGATGTTTATCAAATTAATGATTGCAGTTCCTCTGATAATCACTTCGGTCGAGGTATCGCAGAAATGTAACAAGAACTTAACCATAACACTTACCACTGACTCCTTGTCTTTGAATCCACTGAATGATCTCACAAACACTTCTCTGTGCTTTTCGAATTTGCAGTACTTTCCAAAACATCCAAGTAGATGTATTAACTTCTGGAGTTTAGGGTCATGTTCAACCGTCTTCTGCTTTTTTTTCGAATCAATGTATGGTTTTATAAGCTTCATACAAGATACAGTTGCATTTGCCAACTTAAGAGTGTTGTTCTTCATTACACACAATTGCCACACACAAGGCATTGCTTCGTGTAATTCTCTCACATTGAACTTTGTCAATCGCTTTAACAAATAGCTTTGAACGCTATCTAAAAAACCAGGCCTCAATGAAGTAATGCATGCAAGAGAGTTTCGTAAGATCTCAAGATTGTACAAACATGTTGCATCTCCAGAATTCTTATCATCAACCAAATATGGCTGCAACGACACTAATTGATCTTGTGTGATAAGTGAGCCATTGCACTTGACAAAAATCGACACCAACTTCATAGCATTCTCAACTTGCAGCACCATAGTTTCCGAGAACTCAATTACAAAATCCAACGCCTTCTCTATAATTAGCTTCAATGCAGTTTGTACTGAGCTCGAAGTGTTAGGAACAATATTGTTGGTGATAAACTTCTCAAAAAGCTTTAAACTCTTCTCGTTGCTTTCGATAATACTCAACATAATCTCTGTTCTCTGTGAAACTAATCCTGCTACTTTAGATGTCTCACCCATTTGACTCACCTCACTACTCAAAGACTCAAACCATACTTCAACTAGATAGTTTTTGGCAATAATAGCCACTGATTCGTCCTCGTCTTCAAGTCTTCTAAGTAACAGGCTCCCAATGTTTGACCTTGCTGATCTAGAAGTAGTGTTCAAATACATATCTCTTGATAATTTAACAACACGTTTTCTCACTTGTACACTGTCATCGTTCATACACTCACATATTTGTTTATGCAAATTCTCTATTACTTCAGGACGTGTACTGAGATACTTGCACATCAAGTCAATCACTGCATCTCTTACCAATGGTGAACTATCCTTCAATCTTTTGGATATAGATTCTTGTACATACTGAGACAGCGTCAACGAAGGTTCTTGCTCTATAAGTGAAGTCAAAATCTTGATTGCTCTCGTTCGTGTTTTCACCTTGGAACTCTCAAGTGAAGTTAACAAAACGTTCAAGAACCGATCATACAAGTTGCTGAGTTCCAGTGATAACAAAAGATTCGCATACGACTTAACCGATAATTGTTCTTTTTCTGGTTTTGCTCCTTGATTATGTTCAACAGATCCTTTAGCAATAATACCAGTTAAATAACCAAACGTTTGTACTGGTTCCGTCTGCTCAACCAAAAACGGTTGGATTTGAATCGTTAACTTCAATGCTAGAAACCGCATTGCCTGTACCAAAGTCTTGTTTTTGACAGTTTGAATCTGTAAGAATTCAATACAATCCTTTGCGTACGATTGATAAATTTGCCAGTCGACCTCAGGTGTGTTCATCAGCAACACAAGAATCGTGTCGCAAGACTTTTTCATTTGAAGAATCTTGTCTCCTACCGTTCCCATCATTTCCAACAAGTATGTTTCTGCTTGTGCTGTACAACTCTGGTTTTGGAGTGTCGCTAAAAATGACTTCACAAGTGCTACAAGTAAAACTTCGCTACCAGGCCATTCTGGATATGGGAGCATCAAGATCAAGTCTTCAAGTAATAATTCCAAAGCGCTTTTTTGTACCGCATCGGCATTCTTGGAGAATTTGGTAACAAGAAACAGTGCAATTTCGTTTGCTGTCCTCATCGATTCTTGATTGACTCGTGTAGTTTCATCGATCAAAGATGTTTTCTCTTGCTCTTGTGTTTGCTTACCAGCTTCTGCGTACTTGTAAGCAATCTCACCAAGATTTTCATACTCAAAGCTTTCTACGAAATGTACTAACAAACTAGTTACGAGCTGGATGTTCCCACCTCGTGTTAATTTGTATTGTCTTGCAGCCACTTTGTTGACAGGAAGCTTGTTGAAACTAGACAAAAACTCATTCAAGATGAATGTCTGTTGATCCTTCATGTTTGTGAATATCTCCAAGAGAAGGTTACAAGCAGCGGCCCTCATATCTTCGATTAAATAGGCACCAATATGTGCATTCTTATCCTTGCGGTTCACTTCAGCGAATACAATCAGCATCAGTAGGTACTCTAGTTTTGTAAGAAGCAGCTCGTCAATAGAGAACTTTGAAACATAAATGCTTACCATGTTCAATAAAGATGTTAACTCTGGAACTAAAAGCTTGAAGTGAGCCCTAGAGATACTTGAGGTGGTTGTATCCACTTCCTGTGTTGATGCTACAAGTACTGCGTCTTCGATCACGGAGGATAACATGTCAATCACACTCTTGAAATAGTCTTCCAAGAACAATTGTTTCTTCAGACAGTTATTGAAAATTAGGACAAGGATCTTTGCAGCCATGAGGCATTTCCAGCAAGATTCAAATAAACCTTGGTTTATGCTTAAGTTTGTGTTTTCTTTTGCAAGTATGTGCCAGCTACTTTGGCTTGAATGGACCAATAAATTGTGACAGTTTTCTTGTAGTTTCATGAGAAGTTCTATGTTGACGGTTTCCATTATAGGGTGTCCCACAACCACATATAACGAATCAAGAATCCACACAAGACTTTGGGATGATAAGTTCTTGGTGTCTTCAATCTCTTCCCAGTAGTTGTTAGAGTCTTGTGTTTCTAAATTACTCTTTTCGATATTTTCAAGTACATTGACAAGGGAGTCCAAGGCTCTTGTTGTTAATTCGTCAGCGTTCAAGTATGTAGTCTTCTGTATTCGTTTTACTGGTGGTTCCTCTGGTTGGTCTGTGGCAGCTCTTTTTAATTGTGGAGTTTGCGCCTTTTGGCTTAGTTCCTTTTCTTCGCTTTTGAATATGGGTGTTTCTTTAAGTGTTTGGTTTTCAATGTTTATATCATTACCAATACCCATTATACTTAATTCCTTGGTGTACTTTCGAATGTACTTTTCATTGTGGAGTTTCATGGCATTGGAGTCATTTGTGTATACTTTTCGTAGTGATAATCTTTGAATATCATTTTCAGGAGTTCCACTACGCGTTTGGTTTTCATCATTTGGGTGTTCCCATGTATCTTCCTTGGTAATTTTTTTATTCTGGTTTCCCTTGGTTTGATAGTTTCTATCATTTCCACCTAGTGAATTCAGTTGTTTTTCATTTCTCCCCACAATGTCATAGATATTTTGTTCTAAGTAAGGTAAATTCACTGGTTTCAGTGAATTACGCTCATGTTCGGTGGTTTTGAATTGTATGCTATCCAATTCTGGATCATTAAACGAACTAAAATCATCCATCAACATCTTCATTTGAGCACCATTTCTTTCTGTTTCCATTATACTTTGTCGTTGTGCATCTTCTCTATTATCTGTATGAATCTGGACATCTCCTTGTGGCTGTACACCTCCCCAATTGACTCTATTACGAAACTCGATCACCAGACTTGAATATGGAATCTGTAACTGAGACTCATCAGGTGTAACCACAGCACCTCGGACTGATACTAAAGGAGCGATATCTTGGAGAGGAATCAAATGTAATAGAGGAACAACACTCAACGCCTCGATAAGATCAGAAGGGTTCCTCGTCCCATCTGTCATTTGTCTTTCTACTTCTTTCTTCTGATCTCTTTTTTTAAAGTACGCGCCGATTGAAAAGTTTCTATGATTTTGGTGCTGATGGATGGGGTGAAGAGAGCCTGGAGTGGGAGCTAGAATTTCAAAGGAGGAGATGTTTGAGTGTGTGATTTGGGTTTTATACTAGGTTATTTGATAAGAAATGATGAAAAGATTAGGATTGGATGGATGGATTTAGCGAATTAATTGGGTGCAAATTCTACTATGAATAGATTAAGAGAATCCAGAAAGAGAGAGAGTTGTGGAGGGCGATGTGGAGCGAGATGTGGAGCGGGATTTGGAGATTGAGAAACATGGAGAGCGATATTAAATTAGAGATATATGCGGAGAAATAATCGAATAGATGCCTGGGTTTCTGAAGTGAAATCATTAACAGAGTTTAGACCTTAAAGCCTTACAACTATTCTAGAGGTAGTAATAATGATGAAATGGATGAAATGTAACTTGAAGATAAGCAATTACAGTGTAAACTTCACATTATTAATCAGTATATGTCCTTTAACTTAGATTACTCCTTTACTCACAATAGTTTCTTAGAGATCAATCCTTGTCTCATATTAATTCATTCATGTAATTAATTCAACACCGTAATTAAGGATATATGATAAATAGAATAGAGCGTAATTAGAATTATTCATCAAATGTATAACTAAAGATCCAAAAGAGAACAGAAATAAGTTGGCTACCATGGTGTGTCTACGATAGGCTTTTGCCAGATTGGTATGGCTTTATAAAAGTGCGGTTCTCTTTTCTGTAGGCAATATCAAAAAGCCATATCCAATATTCGAGTTAGAGAAATACCTCAAACCATATCAAGTTAATGAATCTACTATATTAATTGAAGTCTCACGAGCATTATTAGTTAGAGACTCTTCCCTTCATTACACCGTTTTAAATATGTTACTCTCTCATCCTACTTCCTTCCCCAAAAATCAAAACTATTTAAGAAAATGAAAATGTTAAATAAAATTCACCCACAATATGAAACAATTTCTTCTGGCTGTGTCTTAAAGTTAATGAACACTCTGAATTGCACCAACGCGTTCTCAATGGTTTCATCTTTAATATTTGAATAACCAAGTTCTTTTGGTAAATTATGAAGCTATTAGAATTACCTTATGAGATTATTGAAGCAATTGTTTCTTATATCAATATTACTGATGCTGTCTATTTGGTACAAGATCCTTTAATTGGACAGAGCATCTGTGATATATTATTCAAATTTATTGAACTTAGTTCGGAGATTTCTCTTGGAATGGAATATCGAAAAGGTGTAACGCATATGGCCCAGGCTTTCTTCGTGATATTCTTAAATACATTCACTAGGTTTACTCCAAATGAGCTCCTTGTCGAAACTGCCGAAATTGCACTCTACCTAATGAAAAGGTATCCGAAAATCATGAAACAATTCAAGGCTATTTATGTCTTGCACTTCTCCCCAAAATTGGAAAAGGTACTCGAATTTGACAATTGTTTCCTCTGTCAGCTAGACGACCGTGGCCGTCTGTTTACTTCCAAGTTGGACTTTACAAAGTATAATAAACCAAAATTCTTAGAATTGACCAACATCACCTTGAACCTGCCAATTCCTGATGAAATTGAAAACTTGACTATTGGAAATCCTAATGATGATTTCTCTTATGTTCCTAAGAACTTGAAACTGCTCCATCTTAATCAATGGACTCAAGAAGAGATATTGAAGCTTCCTAATTCTATTCCTAAATTAAGTTTCAATACCATTGGTGGATCATATACATTGAACTTGGAACATCTTAGCAAATTGGGAAGTTTGGTTTGCGATAATGTTACAAATGTGACCTTGCCACCAAACGTACATACCTTATCAACAAGAATTAATCTGCCAACTTTTCCAATAATGTTTGGCATTCGAGAATTGAAATTACATGGTGATCCTGACAATTTACAAATCAGTGAATTCCCACCAAACTTAGAATCCTTGACAATTTTATTCTATGACTCTACAAGACAGGCTCTCTTCTATCAATTTCCTCCGAAGTTACAAAAGTTAACTATTGAATGGATGCGAAATGTCCGTAGTCGTGGGTTGGATCCAATAACAGCATTTCCAGAAAAACTACAAAACTTAAAACTCGTACGTCTAGACACCCTGAACCCCTTAGATTCTTCGGGGGACTTAGATTTACCTTTTGGTTTACGAGAATTGGAAATCAGTACCCTGCAACTTGTTTCTTTCGACACTACTAAATTGTTGAATCTCGTCAAGCTCGACTTAAATCACAATAAATTGAAACAAGTTATTGGTCTTCCTCCTAGTTTAAAAGTGTTAAATCTCTCAGATAACTTACTACTGAAGATTCCTGAGCTCCCAAAGACTCTAAAACTGATTAACTTATCCACAAACCAGATTTCAAATTTACAAAACATTTTCTTTTCTGGCCTTGATAAACTACGAGTGCTCAACTTGGCCACTAACCAGATCTCAAAATTGCAAGGTAATACCTTTTCTGGACTTGATAAACTTGGGGTACTCAACTTGTCCTCAAATAAAATAACCAAGTTGCAAAGTAATACCTTTTCTGATCTTCGTAGATTAGAAGAACTCAACTTATCTCGGAACCGTCTCAAGTTTGACAAGTTAATTCTTCCTCAATCATTGATAAGACTTACATTAGCTACGTGTGGAATGACAAATCAAAGTTTAGAACTATTTGAGATGAAGAATGTCAAATACTTGGACCTTTCCTGCAATAAAGTAGATCGCTTTGACATTGATAAATTTCCCAGCTTGAAAGAGGTTATTATAAGTCGTAACAAGTATGAAAAGCTGTGCATACCTTATTGGGAGTCATTATCTTCAAAAGTGAGTAAACTTCGTAGTGCCAACACAGGCTTGAACGTTTTCGGTATCCGTAGGTTCCCTGATATCGGATTTATTTATGAATTGCGCTCCCTTAGTGGTTCTACTTATATCACTATTACTGAAGATAAAGTTGAGGTATCGAGGGGGACGTCTAATGAGGTTTTTAGTTTGAAGGAATTAGCTTGAAATGAACTAAGCTAGATTTATGAAATGGAACTAGCCAACAAGAGGTGTTACAAACGCTCAGATTTTCTGTCAGTTTGAATATGAGAACATTATCCATGATAGAATATTCAGAGTAAAGAAAGACCTCTTTGAAAAAGAATTGTGGCTATAAAAGTGAATGTACAAAATATAGTAAGAAAAGAATCAAACTATGTCTAACAATTAGTTCACTAGTTCAATCAGGCTTTTCAATCAAGAACTAACTTATATAGTTGTAAAAGAACATATAAAATTAATCGGTATTAGGTATAACCATGAACTCAAATTATTTTGGTGATAATTCACCTTTATGATGGTTTTAGTGGCCGTTCTCTTTGATGTAGGCTACATAGGACAAACCATATAAACTTTGTTGAATTTGAAACACCACAAACCTTCTCATAATATAATAACCAATGTATTCAATGAAGTCTCATGAATAACATTAGTTAGACATTCGTTATTTGGTTACACTAGGTTTACTTCAATAATTTGATATCTCTTTATTATTACATTTCTCTTACTACGTATACTCATGACTCCTCGCCTACTGGCCCATTCTTCCTCCTCCTCCGCCTTGGGAAGATCCCCCACTTGACGACGAACCTCTCGAGTTCGGCGACACTCCCATTCTCTGTTGTTGCATCTGTTTCTGTTGTTGTTTCTGAATCATTGCCTTCTTTCTTTGTTCATATTCCAATTTCGACATACCTTGTAAATCGTGTGGAATAGGTGATCCAGCAACCTTACGTTGCTGCAAGTGGTGAAGATGCTGTTGCTGTTGCAATGGCAGGTTCAGAACGAGCAGCGCATTGTGTTGTAAAGGCAGGTTCAGTTGAAGTGGCAGATTCAGTTGGATAGGCAGGTCCAGTTGCATTGGCAGGTGTACCTGCTGTTGCATCTGCTGCATTTGTTGCTGTTGTTGTTGCGCTGACTTGGCTGCCTTCAACATCTGTAACTGACTTCTTTCTTGAGGTGTTAAACTCGATACTGGGTTCTGTTGCGCCTTAAGTAGTTGGTGTTGTGCTTGTTGACTCGAGGTCAGATTCGGCCGGAACTGGTTACCACCGGTTCCCACCAGTTGCATACCCCTTTGTTGTTGTGCTTGCTGTGCCTGCTGTTGGTTGTATCTATTTTGCTGCTGTTGCTGCAAATTCGCCAAGTACTGTGCAGCGAGCTTAGTCACCTGTTCCTTGGTGAAACCTGGGTTCTTCTGCTGGATTGAGTTGATGATTGCACTCACCTGTGCTGGTGCGAACTGAATCCTTGGCTTTTGAACTGCAGCCTGCAGTGTCCCTATAGTCTGAACGCCTTGTTGGTGCCCTCCAGCTGCCTGCTGACCAAGCCCAAGTGCACCAGAACTAGCTGGAACCTGTGCTGGCATCTTGTTTTGGAGTTTCTGCATAGATTGTTGAAGCATCTGATGTCCTTGTTGTTGCATTGGATGTGTAAGCTTATTGTTCATAGGATGATTCAACAGGGCACTTTTGGCTTGTCCAATCCCAGCACCATTCATTTTAAGTTGTGGGTTTTGCTGCATCATTCTACGTTGCTTCTGGAGAAGTTGTTGAATTTGTTCTGGAGTGTATGGTGTTCCGTTAGGTGTTGTTGGTCCCTTATTTAAAAGCTGTTGGCCCAGAGATGTTGCATTCTGTCCGAGTTGTTGCTGTTGTTGTTGCTGCAATGAAAGCTGTGCTCCCTTGGGAATATTAATTGGAAGACGCGGAATCGTAGGCGTTGATGCATTAGACGAAGGAGCCACTGCTCCTGTAGACCGTGGTCCTACGCTGCCAGGTGCTTCTCCTCCACTTGCAACAGCGTTACCTTGTCTTGGTCCTGCTGCACCCGCAACTCCAGTAACTCCACTCGCAGCACCAGTAGTTCCGGTTGTGGGTGTACTACCTGCTGCTCCTGCCGCTGCTACACCTGTTCTGTTCGCCAGCTTCTGCAGTTGTGCAACTGCAGCCATCATCCTCGACCTTGTCGCTTGTTGGTTTATGTACGCCTCTTGAATCGACTTATCTCTATCAAACTTCAACTTTGACAACTCTGCTGGGGTTGGTGTATGGTCGAGTGTACGCTTGGCACCTGTCGAGGTAGGTGTACCTCCTGGTGTGCTAGCAGAATTAACTGTTGTAGCACCTGCTGAAGCAGTGGAGCCAGCTGCTCCGGTAGCACCTGGTGTGCCTTGGCTGGTCAGTTTTGCCAATGCGCTTGTCTGGTTAACGTTGGCTTGTGCAGTGTTTTCTGAACTTGATCCATTTCCTGATGCATTTCCACCAGCACTTGCACCAGAATTGCCATTGGCTGAAGGGGTACTGCTACTCGAAGTACCAGCTCCATTGGTACTGACTCCGCTGCCAGTTACACCATTGCCAGATGCTGCTGCTCCTCCGCTAGTGTAGTCTACTGTTCGCCTGTTGCTCACCTTGGCAGAAGCAATTTCTCTCTTCTTCATACACTTGCGCATTGCATCAAACAATGAAGCCCATCTTAATCTCCTGTGACCTCGCTGGATGCTCTCAGTCCCCACTCCCAAGGGTGAGATTCTTCTCTTTGTTGTCAGTTGTGCTTTATGTGCTTGTTCCAACCATTTTTGTGCGTGGTAAGCATATACTCCTTTCATGTCTGAGAACTGGAACTTCTCGTTCAATTGAATGTAACGTTCAAAACATTGCCACGGTGTGCGTCGTTCTATATTAGACTTGTATTTCTTAAGACTCGACGCCAGTGACAGTAAATGCTCAGAAATCAAGTCCCAGTTGAATGAAAACTCTGCGACGTAGTGGATCAAAAACTTATCATCTTGTGGAAGCCAAATTGTGGGTGATCTATAGTCGATATTCTTGATCAATGGTGGTTTTGGTGGTTTCAAGTAACTAAATCTACGTCTTGATTGGAACCCAAAAAGCCCTTTTTGGTATTCTGGTGGCCCTGGTATGTTACTTCCTTTCTTTTTGTGGTTTCCAGGTCCAGCATCTTTCAACACAATCTTGTACCAATCATCATCTTCTTCAAATGGGTGTAACAAACGTGAAACAGGTATCATAGATCCATCTGTAGACTTTAAAACTGCTGCAGGTGGGTGTATAGTTGACCCAGCTTGAGCAGTTAATTCATTCTGTCCAGCTCCACCTTCTTGTGGTAAAATAACTGGCTTAATGTCTTCATCAAATGCAAAGTATTTTGGTAAATTCTTGATAATGGATTGGTCGATTTTCTTGAGTTCATTAATATCGACGTGGAGTTTGAAAGGGCTTTTGTGTGACTCTATTTGTTTAAGGAGTTCTAATTCTTCTTCAGAGTATGCTGATCTGGAAGCTGCTGCAGCTTCTGTTGCTTCTGCAACACTGAATATTGGTTCTTCAATGTGAGATTCCGATGGATCTGGGTTTGTCAATAGTTGTACATCGATAGTTTTTGGTTCCTCTGGTGGTTGTGTTATCGTTGGTGCAGTTATTGAAGGGATTTCTTCAGATGGCTGTGTTGGGGTACCTTCTATTTCCGGTACTTCTTGAGCAGCAGCGGCTGCTGCTGCTGCTTCAGCATCCTCAGCCTCTTGTTTCTTTCTAGCCAACTCTCGTATTTCATCAATAAAAACAATAGGTTTTCTCTTTACACATACGATTTTCCCATAAGTCCAGAAATCCTTGACTGCTTGTGCTATAATCACGCAGCATGATTTCTTGAATTTCAGAGATTCTCTAAAATCTGTAGCCATCCATTTAGCTTCAGCAAGTAAACTATCCCAATGAAACACGTATTTCTTTGTTTTTTTAGCATACGTGTAAGGGTCGTAGAATCTCTGAGGTTGTCGTAAAGACCATTTTCCTTGTCTTTTCAATTCTTCAATACGTGAATATAATACAGCGATTTTACCTTCGAGTAATGCAAGCTCAAAGTTTTCAGTCATTAAGGCCTTGTGACTTCCGGGAAGAAGTTTGATAAGTGGAAGTGTTTGTGTCAAGTAATACAATTCTGCCAACGACGAAACTGTGTGTGGTTTCGTAGGATAATGTTCTGGAACAGAAAGGATCTCGAGTTCACTGATATCTTTACTCAAGAAAGCTTCCAAATCTTCTTGTGAAACTGTTTGTTGTGATTTTAATGATTGTACTGCTGATTTCTTTGGTTTCTTCAGGTTACTGAACCTGAGTTCTTTACGTGATTTCTTCATGTTTGAATCCAGAGAATCATAAGATTGGCTTCTTTGCTGCTGCTGCAACTGTTGCTGTTGATGTTGTTGTTGCTTATGTCTTGAAGGCACTTGTAAGAATCCATGTTTGGTATGCTGTCTTTTATGTAAAGGTTCTGACTTTTCATCCAAACGACGTTTCTTATGATTGTACAACAGATTATCCACAGCTTGTAATATCAAATCCTCCAACTTGCTTCCCAACTTCCGATCAATCATCTGTTTCAACTCTAACGGATTGCCTGGGTCCTCTGACAATATACTCGATATACTCGTATCTACAGTCCGTTTCTGCAGAAGGTTCTCCATCAAAGGATCAGCAGCTAGACTAAGAACCTCCGTGAGCTTACATTCTCGTAGTTGCATCGCAATAGAAGGATCCATCGTGCCTTCTAGTCGTTCCTATCGTCGTTGTTGATGCGTTATGTTTTTTTCATATAGGGAGAACCCCGTGACCTTTTGGTAATCAAAAAAAAATTGGTAAAAAAAAAAGAAGATGCGGTTTGTGTGGATCGAACACACGACCTTCAGATTACTTTAACTGAAGTTTTCTTCAGTCTGACGCTCTCCCAACTGAGCTAAAACCGCTTCTTTCTGTAAATTTGAGTATGGTGCTTGGTTTTGTATTAACATTATGATTTGATAAGTGTATTTTGAGTGTTGAGGAGTCAATTGACAGTGTTGAGCTTTCCAGGCATAGTTTATTTAATTTAGAAGCAGATATCTATGGTTGGTTGAACATATTTTGGCTAATCTTTGTATTAAACGAGCATGACTGAATGCAATTTTCAGTTGGGTTGCAAACACGAAGTGGGGGTGTGGGTGTGACAGGTATTATACGGACTAGAAACCCGAAGTAGGAAGCTACCAGCGTTCAATTGGTATATGTGTAATGTCGTATTCTAAATCATCTAACTGAAGAATTAATCTGAAGGCAAATTGTCGATAGCCGTTTATATATTACTTCGGTAGATAATCATACACGTTCCATGACCGATTAAATAATACTGTCTAACTCTTTTTGTTTCAAGTAGTATATAAGTCTGTAAGTCCCAGACTTATTCTGTTGGACATTAATAAGAAACATGAGGCCTCTTGAACGTTTTGTCAATTCATGTTTTAACTTACCTACTATTTTCCTTGCATACGATTTCGTTATTAGTTCTTTTGGTGGGCCCAGTGTTAGTAGGTCTATACACCAATTACTAGTAGATCGGAGAGCCCTGAAACTAATTAGCACTGATAAAGACAATTGATGATATTAATCGAATTCTGTTAACTGTACATAGTCCACAATATGCTGGAGCTCTATGTCTTGGTTTCAAAGTTGGGATGCCTTTGTGCTGCTCGTGTTAATAATGAAAAGTGTCCTTATACAAACGCATAAATTGATTCGCTTCGCAGATGAATGCATGGTAGTATCAATTGGAAGAGTACAAGTGATATTCTATTTCTTGGAGACACACAACTAAACTAGTGGCAACACAAATGCTAATAATCAACTTTGAACGGTGTATTTAGTGTATTGTGTATATTTAGATGTATGAATATTAAGCACATCTACAACATCTTCTCCTTCTCTCTTCTTCTTTCAACATGTAATCTTTCAAACTATGATAGTTGGCGATTTTTTAATGAGCATCTAACCAAACCAAGTTCCAGGATATCAAAATTATATATAGACCTGTAAACCTTTAGACAAATTACAACTAACCTCGAGAATCCTGATACACAAACCTTAATGTTGCTTATGAGGGGATATACCGATACTAACCACAATATTCTGAACTTCCCAGGTGTCTGATTCAGACAACGAATGTCTTTTATTTCAATAAAAACTTGTACTCATAGCTTTGAATTATTCACACACGTCAAGTCAATACTCTGTTAGCTTCAGTATTACTATCACACACTACAATCACTGGTATCTGCAAATTATCTATTTAAAAACATAATTGTGGGACTCGCCAAACCTCATAATCTACCATTTAAGGCTTAATATTTGTAACGATTATTAATTTCGCTACTCATAGCACTCAGAATGTTCCAGAAGAGATTTAAGTAACTTTTTGTGGGGTGGCAATTTCATGAAGCCATGTTTAATGTAGACAAACGCTACCTCATAATCTACGTGCTTGTTACATTTCAATAACAATTTCGTAAAGGTGTTTTTAACATCATGAGAAATAGAAGTAAAATAAAAACTTTCAACTACTCAACTTAATGTCAATTATTTACACCTTTCAATTCAAGAAACCATCAATAAAATGATTTAAATAATTCACCATTAGGTAAAGCCAAGTGAAAAGAATGGTTAAGAATTGATAAAATACGGCATGTACAACTAAGTTGATCCGTCCCGATAAAGTTTTGTGAATGTAATTTGGATGTGGCTGGATTGCCCCAAAAATCACCTCATCATGAACGGTTTCTATTAGAGAACTCAAAGCAAATGAGTTTAAATAGTCACTGGTGGAGAAGAGGAGTATAAGTATAAAAATAACACAACTTCCATTGAAATATCGTTATCTTTACAATAATCTTCAACCAACATCATTGTTAAGATCATTATAAATATCAACTTCAATATTAATCCAACTATATATTAATATGGGTAATTACGATACACCGAAATTAACATGGGGTCAATTAGCTCAACAGTTTGGTGGCTTTTTCCCAGGCAAACCAACATTCGTTGAATCTGAGTATCCATCTTTAGATGGTAAAGTTGTTTTGATAACTGGAGGTAATACTGGTGTAGGATACCAAACAGCTAAATCACTTGCTGGGTCTACTAATGCAAAGATATACATCTTCTCAAGAAGTAAAGAAAAGACCTTGGAAGCTATTAATAATATTGAGCTTGAAGTTGCTGAAGAATACAAGAAGAAACCTAACCATATCAATTTTATTCAATCCGACCTTTCTGACCTCAGTTCAATTAAACCTTCAGTTGAACAATTTTTGAAAATTGAAGATCGTTTGGATATAATTATCCATAATGCAGGTGTGATGCAACCACCTAAAGGAAGTAAAACTAAACAAGGACATGAATTACAATACGGTACCAATGCTCTTGGTCACCACTTGCTACAAAAACTTCTTGACCCAATATTCTTGAAAACAGCAAAAACCAACAAAGATAACGAATCAAGAGTGGTCTGGATATCCTCAACAATGCAACTCGCCTCACCTAAAGGAGGCTTCAACTTTGACGACCCAGAACTTTTCGGAAAATCAGGTGTCTTGCAGTATTCACAATCTAAAGCCTTGAATGCTATCCAAGCTCTCACCTGGCCAAAAATTCACGCAAAAGAAGTTGCTGAAAACAAGATCGTCAGCGTCTCAGTATGTCCTGGGTTCTTGTATACTGATATAACAAGATCCCATGGACCAGTTGTCAAATTCATCTTTAGAAATATCTTGCATCCTGTCAGATACGGGGCTTATACTGAATTGTTTGCAGCCTTATCTCCACAGGTCACAAATGAAAAAAATGGAGCTCACATTATCTCATTTGGAAAATTCAGTCCATTGAGACCTGATATAATTAACCCACAAGAAAACCTTAGGGCTTGGAATGTTTTGGAGAAGGAGGTTGCTGAGTATGTCTAATTTGTATCGACTTTGTAATTTAAATGGGAATTAATTGATGTTTTCGAAAACTGTAGAATTAGAATTCTAGTTCACATGAAACCAATCAGGATTCGGTTATATTTCATTCACTTATTTGATTAATTAGACGAAATACATGAAAAATTAGGATGACTGTTGATTCATCGTCAGAAGCTTTGGGTGTATTGCTAACAAGCTTCAATTAAACAATAAGAATATTTTATACACTCCACAGCACTCCACAGCATCAAGTACAATACAATGGCATTAGTTACACGGTTAATATAAAACCAACTAATAACTTATAAATTTGTGAAGTACTCGGATTATCAACAATAAAGCAACCGCCATCAGAGGGACAACTAAAGTTACAAACACAGTAATAAGTACAACTACAGCTAAGAGAACAGCAGGGTATCCACAATTACTGAAAACTATAGTACACGTGAAATAATAACCGTATATGCATTGCAAACCTTCAAACAACCCGTCAATTCTTTCCGCTAACTGACATCATCCATCGTACATTACTCTTTTAAATCCACACTAAAATTTTGCAACCTTTTTTTGCAGCCAAATTTGAATTAAAACTTGCAGATCATCGAATTCAACTGCAGTCAAATGCAGTCACCCACTTTCAATTACTCATAATTACATCTCAGACAGTGGCCTGTTCTCTACCTATACTTTCCTTCTAGACTATTTATCCTCTTTCACTTCTTTTTTTAAACTTCTCTCCTAATATCTCTACACTACACTTTCAAAATTAAATGCCTTATAAACAATTTATGTTATGTATGTTCCAAAGAACTTCTCCTAACTTCTCCTATCTAAAGTGAAAACAAAAAATGCACTGCGTTGTCTCACGAGAACCATTTTTGAACAACCTCCATCTCAGATGGGTTCTTTTGCAACAATGCGACTGCTTCATTTTGTGGGATTGAGCCTAACAATTGTCTTGCTGCGGAGACAGTGTTTTGTGCTGTGTTCCCTGAAATCGATGCGTAGCTCAACGCTTGCAAGATTGAGTCAATCACCTTGGGGATTTGGTTTGCCACGGCTACGTGTTGTGACTTGATTAATTCGCTCAAAAAGGTGTACGCGAAGGGTGCAGCCGTTTCGTCTTGGACAATTGGCAAGAGCCCGATCCATTGGTCGAGCACGGCATCCAAGTTTGGTACCGAGCTAGCGAATCTGTGGCACACCTTTGCGATGGCCGCAATCGAGTTCTCTGTTGCATGTACGTTTTCTTCTGCTCTGGCGTCTGGTACGGAAGCCATCTTAAACATAGGCTCCAAACATGCCAAACAGAACTCGGCGTATGCGTCACCACCGTGTTGCGCAGCAACACCGACAGAGTAGGATGCTGCTTGGCGGATACCAGCGTGTGGCGATGTAATTGCCTCGCCAACAACGTTGGAAAAGATATCCTTGTACACAACAGACTCCGTACCGCAGTGCTCCAATACGTCGCACACAACACACAAACCACAAAGCTTGATGTTGGTGTTTTCGCTCGCAAGGAAGAGAGTAAGCGTTGGCACTATAGCTTGGAATGCAGGAAGGAAGTTAGCCTTACAGTTCTGGAAGATTGCACTGACCGCCTTGTTGATTTCGTCCAACAACTCCTCGTCCGTCAACTCTTCTTCGTCTTCTTCTACATCTTCCGTGTACTCATCGTCGTCGTTGTCACGGTCCTTGATACGTCCGTAGATATCCAGCATGTTACTCTTCAATGTCTCCGCTAACGCTTGCAATTGCTGAGCAGTCAACGCATTTGGTGAAAGTACATTAATACATTCCACCAAAGCAGAATAGTATGCTACCAAGATCTCAGGTACTGGATCGTGTGTCAAAACCTCTACCAACTTGTTGACAATCTGGCTCCAGTATGTCATTGTTTCGTTCGAAGAAGGTCCACTTGCATAAACTGAGCATCTTAACAAAGAGGCTAAAGTAAGGGCTGCAGAGCATCTAACACCGTCGTGCAAGTAAAAGTCCAAAGCTGGAATAGCAATGTCTTGGATAATTTCACGGACCCAAGGTTGGAATCCGCCCTTCAATTGGATTGCATATGTACGCAACAAGTCCATGGCACCAACCTTGTCGTCTAACGCAGCAGTGTGCACGGCAATAAGCTTGCCGGAGATGTTAATTACGTCCCATTCCTCATTCTGGTTGAACTCTTCTACTTGCTCTTCCTCGAGTAAGGAAATATCTTGCGTGGCCTTAGCAGCATCAAGCAAAGGTGGCAATACATCTGGTAAGTAAGGTAAGAAATCTTGTCCAATTATACGACAGATTCTACCCCATGCTTGCTCCAAGTATTCCTTGACAGGGTCATCGTCCTTGACGGCAGTTGTTTGGATGTGTCCCAACAATTGGATAACATCTTGCGAGTGTGGGGCAAACTTCTCCTTTCCTACAGCCAAGGCAATCAATGTACAACATTCAATACACTTGGCCTTCAAAACTCTGTTCTCGTCTCCCATGTCTGCCTTCAACACATCTGTCAACATAGGCATCAATGTGTCGTAGTACTTGATAAACTTCTTCTCAGCAGCATCGGCAATAATTGCAATTGTTGTCAACACTTGCTCTTGAACGTATCTCTTTGGAGATTGTAAGAGTCCCAACAAGTTGTTCAACAAACTGTCCAAGTATGGTTCCAATACTTCCTTAGATGCAGCCTCTGAGAAGTTGACCAATGCAGCAGCAGCATGTGCTTGCACACGAGGAACAGATTTACTAGTCAACATGGAGATCAACAGTGGTAAGATACGTCCACTTGCGGTTCTTTGGATAACGTCTGCAAAATCAGTAGACATTTGTCCCAAGGCATTACAACATGCAAATTGTACACGAGCATTTTCGTCTTGCAATGAAGGTAAGATCATGTCTAAGATCTTTGGAATTTCATCGGTGAGGACGTCAGCACAACCTTCAGCGGCAGCGGAAAGAGCCATTAAGGCAGCTTGTCTTTCACGCCAGTTTGTGGACTGGATCATTGCAGGCAAGTACTGGAACAATGGGCTTGCCAAAGATTGGCCATTCAAGCGTAAAGCAACACGATCCAACGATTGGCGTGCAACAGAGTATTCCATTTCGTCTTCATCATCGTCTACGTCATCACTGTTGTTCCAGTCGGCAATGTCGTCATCGTCAATGCACACTTCTGTCAACATGGACAATGTGATGATCACAATGTTGTCGGTGTACAGTTGGGTGCGTTTACACATTGCCGGGCTCACTTCTGCAAAAGTAGTGAGCAATTCAAGCAGCGCCATGCGTGTTGTGCTCTCCAAGTCCTTGTTCTTGCATACTGTCAGGCAGAATTCGATGATTGTAGGGAACATGTCCTTGAACATCTTTGGTGCCAATTCTACCAAGTCAATGAGACTTTCCAAAACCAGTGCCAAACTGTTGTCTTGTCCATTTTGTAAGAAACGAGGCAACGAGTTCAATAAGTTTGGTAATAATGGCGACAAGGTAGCCCAGCTCTTCTTTGGCAACTCGCGGAAAAAGGCGACAAAGGCAGTACATGCAGCAATACGTACATTATCATCTCCGTCATCAAACCCTGCGTTGAATATTGGCAAGCTTTCTCTAATCAAAGACTTATTTATCAATTCAGGTACCGACGAAAACACACGGAATGCAGACTCACGGAAGCTGGGGTCTGGGTTCGAAGTGGCTTCGAAAAGCGCAGGGATCAAAGTATCCCAAGTACCAGCAGGTGATGCATCTTCTTTGGCAACTTCGGATATGGCATCCGAAAGTTTATGTCTAACTTGATTTGGCTGCGGAGCCGCAAAACCCTGCAATAAAATTGCGCGGATCTGTTGTCTTACAGGTTCACCAACCACACCAATGGTACGGTCGGTGACTGTTTTGAACTCCTTAGGGCTCTTAATTGCCACACGACGGAACAAAACAGCACTGAAAGACTGCATTGTCTCGTCACCTGGAATGCTCGCACGTTCAGCCAAAAAGATTAATAACATTTCGACATTCTCTGAAGTAGTCCATTCAGTCTCAAGCAAAGTCTCTGCGGCAGACCGAATCTCATTGTCTGAGGAGTACAAGTTGCTCAACAACTGAGTGAGCACTTCCTGTACGTCTCCCGGTAACACAGAAGTCATATTCTAACACGTACCAGCTAAATGAAAAAATGGGGGTTTCACCACGATCTGGTTGGGTAAAACTCCTTTATATGTGGATTGTTGGAATATTCCAGATAAGCAGCTACTTTTCTGTGGGGGAAGATGGTCTCCTAGGATGTGCAGACCAATTAAACTAGCAAATTACCAGGAAAGATCGTTGGTGGATGCTGCTCTTTTTTAGGTTTTTTTCATTTTTGATTCAAAATTTTTACGAAGCGGCTCGTCACGTGAGCGATGAGACGATAGTGTTGGGGTGAAGAAGTGGTAGAGGTTTAGAGAGGATAGGAAGGGGTAAGGGGTAAAGGGGAGTGTTTAGTATGGTGAGGGATTGTAGTTGGGGGTTGAGGTTGACGTAGAATGATTGTAATTTTTTTGATGGTTGATTTAGATGGTGATAACTTGGTGTTGGGGATTATTATGCCGAGGATTGGAATGGGAACGAGAACAAGAGAGGCTGTGAGGATAGGAGTGAGAGTATGATTGACGAGTAGGAAGTACTAAAGGAGGAGGATTTTATTGGACAAGGAGAGAAATAAGAGACGTTTAGGTATGTTTTGTATACATATACTAAAAGAAGAGAGAAAGAGAGAGGGAGAAAGGGCAGAGTGGAATAGAGATGTATAGGATGATGAAAATGATGTAGTGGGGGATATAATATAAGCCAACAATTGGAGGAATAAGTGGTCCAGCGTTGGAATGGGGGATGGAGTGTGTTTATGCATAAGGGGATAAGTGAGAGTACAATAGTGAGGAAGAGGTTAAAGCATGTAGATGTAGATTAGATTAGTAGAGCGAAGATTGACGATGAACGTATGGTTATTGAAGTTCAATGCCTGCTGAACAAAAAAGAATGAATTGGAATAATGAGAGATGGTAAGCTTATAGTTTGTGATTAAATGTAATTATCAATTGCGATACTTAAAATGGAACAACTCATGGTTAAAATAGGTTTAAAGAACATGTGAAGAATCGAGATTATTATTAAAAAGTACGAAGAGATGAAGTACAATAGATTATTTTACTTGTTACTTGTTGAATGTTCGTACTTTCTCTGTTGTATCATTTTCATATGAAACTCTTCATATACTAAACTAACATTACTTTTCATAAACTAATGAATACCTTAGCCTCATATACTACACTCGAAACAAATCCTCTTACTTTATTGAACTCTCATACACTCTATTATACATCAATAATTCAATACCTTTTTGAAGATTCAAGATGAAAGCCTTGAATCTTGTTTACTTCTTCAAGATGGTAATGACATCTTCATCCTCAAGTGGATGACCCAAACCCACAATTTGTGGTTGATGCTTAACAGAAGTTCCAAAGACTAAAGCATTTCTGAAATCGTCTACAAGCGACTTGTGAATGGAGTTACAGAAATCTTCAACTGTACATCTGTCACTTCTTAAAACAACAGGTTCACCAAAGTCTGGTAATTTACCCTTTGGTTTAGTGTACACTCTGACCAAGTTCAACTTCTCCCACATGATTTCCAACAAATCATCCAAGTTCCATCCGTTACCAGATGAGATTGGCACTGCGTCTGGGATTCTGTATAATAAGTCTAATTCTTCCACAGCAAACAGATCGATTTTGTTCAACACGTAAACTGCTGGGATATACTTTCTAGCGTTAGCTTCGATAGCGTCGATCAAGTCATCGACTGTGGCATCACATCTGAATGCAATGTTGGCAGAGTTGATTCTGTATTCACTCATCACGGCTCTGATTTCATCATTGTCCAAGTGGGTCAATGGTACTGTGTTGGTAATGTTAACACCTCCACGTTCCTTCTTTGTAATGACAATGTTAGGAGGTTGTTTATTGAGTCGAATTCCCATACCTTCAAGTTCATGCTCGATGATTCTCTTGTGGTGTAATGGTTTATTCACATCCAATACAATGAAAATCAAGTTGACTGACCGTGCAACAGCAATCACTTGTCTACCTCTACCTTTACCATCCTTAGCACCCTCTATAATTCCTGGCAAATCCAACATTTGGATCTTGGCACCCTTATATTTGATGACACCTGGAACTGTGGTCAAGGTTGTAAACTCATATGCTGCTGCTTCAGAGTGTGTTCCTGTTAACTTATTCAATAAAGTCGATTTACCCACTGACGGGAACCCAACAAACCCTATAGTAGCCACTCCTGTTCTCGCAACATCGAACCCTACTCCTGCACCACCTCCTCCTCCGGCTCCATCAGTCAACAACTCTCTTCTTAACTTGGCTAACTTGGCCTTCAACTGTCCCAAATGGAAAGATGTGGCCTTGTTCTTTTGAGTCTTGGCCATCTCATCCTCGATGGCCTTGATTTTTTCCACTGTAGTCATCTTAGCTGTTGGTTCTTCTAGTATTCAATTCTATATTTTTTCTCTCTCTCGTTGAATCTCTTCTTCTTTTCCTTCTCTTTATCCTTTAACTCTACTGGTAGATCAACAATCAAGCACACACCAATAAATTCTGTCAATAATAAAGATCGATAATATAATCAGTATTGGAGCAATTAAATCACTTATAATATAGTATAAATGAAAATAACAGATACTGAAATACCTTTAATAACTGTATACCTTGAATAACGAAAGATACAAGTACCAAAAATGTAAAGAAATAACCAAAGATTGAACACCTTTAATTCTTTAGCAAAATCGGTATAGATAAATTTTTAGTCGTGTGCGATGACCAAAGTGGAAAAAATTTCACCATACAAAAATTAGAATTGTCAAAGAACTCAAGCAAGTACGATCTATTACTATGGGAAAGAAGAGTAAAGGAGGAAAATCCGGAGGCGATTTCTGGGACGAAGAAGAGTATTCACAAGATGCACCACAAGGTGAAGAGTTTGGAGCTCAAGAAACTATTGGAGAAGGAGAAGGCAATGCTGAAGGAGAAGAAGGAGAAGTTGAAACAGCGAGTGCAGGAGATGATTTCTTAAGTTCGATCCGTAAGTCTAAGCAAAAGAAGGATGATAAGGAAGTAGAAGAAAAGACTAAACCTAAAGATGTGCCTAAGATTTTGACTAAGAAGGAAAAGGAAAAGATGAAGAAGGAGGCAGAGAAACAACAAAAGAAGGAGCAAGCACTTGCCAAGAAGGTACAACAGGCCACTAAGAAGGAAGCTATTAAGGAAGCTAATAAGGCCAATGCTGCTGCCAGCACTGTTTCCGGTTCTAAAGATGGAACTCCTGAACCTGAAACTAAGGAAACAGCTCCTACTAAAGCACCAGCTAAGAAGGGAAAGAAGGTCCCTGCTGGACTTGCAGCTTTGAAACGTCAACTTGAATTGAACAAACAATTGGAAGAAGAACAAAAACGTTTGGAAGAAGAAGAAGAAGCAAGAATTAAGGAAGAAGAAACCAAGGCAGCTGAAGAAGAAGCAGCTAAGGAAGAAGCAAGAGCAGCCAAGAAGGAGAAGGAAAGACTCAAGAAGGAACAATTGAAGGCTGAAGGTAAATACTTGACCAAGAAACAAAAGGAGGAAAAGAAGTTACAAGACCGTCGTCGTGAACAATTGTTACAATCTGGTGTCATTGTTGCTGGATTGCAAAAGGAAGCATCCACTACTGGAGATGATGAACACAAGCCAAAGAAGGTTGTCTACACCAAGAGAAAGTCATCCAAGCCAAAGACTTTTATCCAAAGAAACAACAAGATTGAAGTGCAAAAGGAAGAAGCCCCTGTCGTAGCAGAAGAAGAAGAAGAAGCTGTAGAAGATGACTGGGAACAGGCTGCTGTTGCTGAGGATGAAGTTATTGCTGATGACTGGGAAACTGCCATGGATGAAGACGAAGATGAAGATTCTAAGGCTGCTGCTGCTGCTAAGGAGGCTGCTGCTAAGGAGGCTGCTGCCAAGAAGGCTGCTGCCACTGCTGCTGCCGCTGCCGAAGCTAAGCGTGCTGCCGAAGCTGAAGCAATTGCTAAAGCTGAAGAATCTGCTCGTAAGGCCAAGGAAGAAGCTGAAAGAAAGATCAGAGAAGACATCAAGAAGAAGGAATTGGCTGCTAAATCACATGAACCAGGTGAAAGTGACTTGCGTTCGCCAATTTGCTGTATCTTGGGTCACGTCGATACTGGTAAGACCAAATTATTGGACAAGATTCGTCAAACTAACGTCCAAGGTGGAGAAGCTGGTGGTATCACACAACAAATCGGTGCCACTTACTTCCCTGTGGAATCTATCAAGCAAAAGACTGCTGTCATGGCTAAACATGAAAAGCAAACATTTGATGTTCCAGGTTTGTTGATCATCGACACACCAGGTCACGAGTCCTTCTCTAACTTGAGATCTCGTGGTTCTTCCTTATGTAACATTGCCATTTTGGTTATCGACATTATGCATGGATTGGAACAACAAACTATCGAATCTATTAAATTGTTGAGAGACAGAAAGGCACCATTCATTGTTGCTTTGAACAAGATTGACAGATTGTACGACTGGGAATCTTCCCCAAACAACTCTTTCAGAGACTCGTTTGACGCACAAGCCAAGTCTGTTCAAGCTGAGTTCCACACAAGATATGAACAGATCAAGCTTGCTCTTTCCGAACAAGGTTTGAACTCTGAGTTGTACTTCCAGAACAAGAACATGTCCAAGTACGTTTCTATTGTACCTACATCTGCTGTGACTGGTGAAGGTGTACCAGATTTGTTATGGTTGTTGATGGAGTTGACTCAGAAGAGAATGTCGAAGCAGTTGAAGTACTTGTCCAAGGTCGAGGCTACTGTTTTGGAAGTGAAGGTTGTCGAAGGTTTCGGTTACACTATTGATGTTGTTCTTTCGAACGGTATCTTAAGAGAAGGTGACCGTGTAGTGTTGTGTGGTTTGAACGGACCTATAGCAACGAACATTAGGGCGTTGTTAACTCCACCCCCATCGAGAGAATTACGTATCAAGTCTGAGTATATCCACCACAAGGAAGTCAAGGCTGCTCTTGGTGTCAAGATTGCTGCCAACGACTTGGAAAAGGCCGTTGCTGGTTCTCGTTTGATCGTTGTTGGTGAAGATGACGATGAAGAAGAGATTATGGAGGATGTCATGGAGGACTTGACTGGTTTGTTGGACTCTGTCGATACCAGTGGTAAGGGTGTTGTAGTACAAGCATCCACTTTGGGTTCTTTGGAGGCATTGCTTGACTTCTTGAAGGATATGAAGATTCCAGTCATGTCGATTGGTTTGGGACCTGTTTTCAAGAGAGATGTGATGAAGGCCTCGACGATGTTGGAGAAGGCTCCAGAGTTAGCTGTGATGTTGTGTTTCGATGTCAAGGTTGACAAGGAAGCCGAACAGTACGCAGAAGAACAAGGTATCAAGATTTTCAGTGCCGATATCATCTATCACTTGTTTGATGCTTTCACTGCATACCAGAAGAAGTTGCTTGAAGCAAGACGTAAAGACTTTATGGAATACGCTGTTTTGCCGTGTGTTTTGAAGACAATCCAGATCATTAACAAACGTAATCCTATGATTATTGGTGTTGATGTGTTGGAAGGTGCAGTAAGAGTGGGTACACCTATCTGTGCTGTGCGCCAGGACCCAGTTACAAAACAACCAAACGTAATGGTATTGGGTAAGGTTGTGTCGTTGGAAGTTAACCACAAGGCTTCTGACATTGTCAAGAAGGGACAAACATCTGCTGGTGTTGCCATGAGATTGGATAACCCATCTTCTGCTCAACCAGTTTGGGGAAGACATGTTGACGAGTCAGACAACTTGTACTCGTTGATCTCACGTAGATCGATTGACACATTGAAGGACCCGGCGTTTAGAGAGACTGTTTCGAGAGATGACTGGCTTTTGATTAAGAAGTTGAAGCCTGTATTTGACATCAAGTGATTGTATTGCATATATAAGAATAAAAGTTAGAGGAGAAGTTATTAACCATCAGTCTATAAAGTAGAAGTGATGCATTTGTAAAATTTTAATCGTTAATTTTATGTGAATGAAGGACTTGGTTTATATTCAATTATTGTTGGAAGATCAGTTAGTTCTATAATGTTATATTCGTCAAGTAAATCAGCATAATAATTTGAATTAGTGTATTAGATGTGAACATGACTGGGAGGGAATCCTTTGAGAGATTCTAGGAATTGAGTTATTATTATTAGTGACTCGTATGTATTTTATAATAAAGTAACTTACTTTATGGAATATGAAGGGCCCTTCCATTGAAACATAATTACCCTACAAATGCTAGTCTCTTAATCTTTTTTGCAACCAATCTTTTTAAATCGACAACGATAGAGAAAACAGAGAGCTGGGAGACTGGATTAAAGGAAGGAATGTGTATCTATTTGAGTACTGTTAATTGGAGTTTGAAACTGGCTCGACTAATAATCATTTTGGTTCTTGTAGTTAGAACATCTGGAACAAATAATGAGAAGACAATTTAAGTGAAATCACAATCCAAAAGCCAATGGAAGAGATGAAATTAATAAAAATACAAACCAACCTCAATTGAGTCGTAGAATACTGGAGAAACCGTTCCAACTGTTTGAATCATCATACTTTATCATACCACTATAATAGTAATGTTACTAACATTGTCTTTCTAAATCACCATGTTCAAAAATTTGATCATCTTCCATTCAATGATTTCTCTATATATATCTACACCTCCATTCTCCATCTGCTCACTTCGATTCCACTACTCCCTTTATACTCCTCTCTTCACTTCTCTTCCCTTCTCTTCCCTTCCCTTCCTTCTCTAACAACTTCATCAATACATATATGCAGTACTCATCTACACCAATGAAATTTCACAGAAAACTCAGCAAAAAATCACCATCTCTACAATGCAAGACTTACCACCTATCGGGGGCTACGAGCCTGTTCAATGGAAGAGAAACGTTCCTTCGAGGGGTTTCAGACCAACCATTTACTTCTGGGGTATCACTGGTTTGATGGCCTTTGGATACTATAGGTATTATAAGGGTGTTGATGAACAACGTGAACTTGCCAGAGAAAGACAGTGGGCTCGTTTCCACTTGGAGCCTTTGTTGCTTGCTGAAGAAGACAGAAACATAGCTAGAAGATGGTTTAGTGAGAAGGCTAGACAGGACTTGGTCAAGGAATCTATGAAGCCTGAGGATGCAGCTAAATTCGATGAGGAGTTGTACAATGACAAGTCCAAGTTCCGTTTCCCAAAGTACACTGCTGGTGTATCTCCATCGGAACATTAGATAGCATATTCATAGGGAAAACCTTGTTCTGATATGATCTGATTTGATTCGATTTGATTCGATTTGAATTGAAAACAAGGTATTGAAGAGTATTATATTGATTCATATTTTCAGTTTGGAAGGTGAAGTTTAAGTGGAGAAAGATATGATCTCAGTATTTTACAAGAATCCAGTCGAAATGAGTGGTGAAAGCACATAATTTAAGGTATTTAACTCTAATTGTTGAGTTATACCTTCACAATGGTTGATTATCAGTATCCTACTGATAACTTCCTAATATACAAGTAAATGATTTAAACGATAATGTAGAAGAAGAAGTAGATTATAATAGTTGTGAATTCAATTTCAATTACAACACTAAAGTTATAAACTAATTGAATAAATTGAAATCTGAACTGAACTGAACTGAACATATATGTTTCAAATGTTTAGACTATTCTTGTAGTTTATAGTCAATTTGTTTAAATCTTTGAATAATTTTTATCAAATTGGTAGAAATTTTGCACCTTTTGATTACTTTCTTTATCGCACCAACCTCATCCGAGCCCAATGTCTATTAAAATCAGTACGTCAGAACAGGCCAAGTCATTGATTGATTCGTATGATTTCTTTCTCTTTGACTGTGACGGAGTCTTATGGCTCGGTGATCACTTGTTACCTAACATCCCAGAGACTTTGACGTATTTGAAGCAGCAAGGTAAAGAGTTGATCTTTGTCACCAATAATTCTACCAAGTCAAGAAAGGATTATATTGGTAAATTCGAGAAGTTTGGGATTACAGGAATAGAGGAAAAGGATTTGTTTGGATCAGCATATGCTACATCAGTCTACGTGGCTAAAATCCTTAAGTTACCAAAAGATAAAAAGGTGTGGGTTTTAGGTGAGTCAGGAATTGAGAAGGAACTTCAAGAATTGGGGTACACCACAGTTGGAGGTACGGATCCGGAGCTTATTAAGGATGGAGTTCACTTTGACCCTAGCGACCCCTTCTTGCAGAAGTTAGACCCCGATGTCGGAGCTGTGGTTGTTGGGCTTTGTACTTCCATTAACTACCTTAAGCTCAGTGTTACCATGCAGTATTTATTGAACAAGGATATCCCCTTTATTGCAACCAACATTGATGCAACCTTCCCATCAAAGGGTAATTTACTTGTAGGTGCCGGGCTGATCATTTCGGTTGTGGAAAATGCAAGTGGAAGGAAACCCGACGCAATTTGTGGTAAACCGAACCAAGGTATGTTGAATGCTGTCAAAGCAGATCGTCCTGCACTCGCCGAAAATCCCAAACGTGGGCTTATGGTGGGTGACAGGCTTAATACAGACATGAAGTTTGGTAGAGATGGTGGCTTGGATACTTTACTTGTTTTGACAGGAATTGAAACTGAGGAAGCTGTCAAGGATCAAGATGTGCCTCCCGTATATTATGCGGACAAATTGAGTTTGTTATATGAGTTGACAAGAAACTGATCTGTGGGAGGTCTAGACTATAGAAAACTAGAGATTATAAATACCTACATATGTATATATATATATAGATGTATATATACAAATACATAAATAAACTACACATGGTACATTATAAAACGTACTACATAACGATAAACATACAACAAAATCCACAAGATGTATATAAACATTAGCAAACATAAAGTATCGTGTATAGAGAATATATTTGTACCTGCCCCCAGCTAATAATTATAAACATAAATAATAAAGAAGAGAGACGAGAGACCAATTGGGGACGATAGCAACATCACATGAAACCTAGTGACCCATTAATGAAACATCCACATACCATACCCCAAACACCCAAAATTTAAGTGGTAGTTTAATCCCAATGGAAAAGAAAATGAGTCAGGTTGTGAAGTAGAAAAATGATTGAAGAAAAGGCCCGGCAAAAAGACGTTATTTCCAGTGCATTTAACCCTATTACTTACGCGATATACATCTTACTCGTAATTGAAGTGGGTGGGGGAGGAGGCACCACATCACAGTTTGTACGTGGTATATATCCGATTCCGTCGTAGGACTACACATACTTGTAGACATACACATACACAAACAAACAAACAAAGACTGTATGTTGGGCACGGTAGTCCCCTCCCTGCCCCATCACTCGTCCCTGTATTTCGTGAGCAATGAACAAATAATGAAGCAGTCATGACGTATGCCCTGCACACACTCAAAATTGGTCAAACAAGCCAGCCAACAATAGCAGTGAGCTCATGTACGGTCAAGACACAACTCGATCCGTCAACAGCACACACCTAAAAGTGGCGTGTATCATCCTTTTTTTTTTTTGCCCTTCTCCCTTGACTCTCGTTCCTCCCTTAATTCTCTCCACGACAACTGACAAAGGACAAAAATCCGTGCAAGACAAAACAAAAGTTAAAAAGCTAATTTCGATTTAAAATTAAACCAGGATAAAAACGACCAAATCTCCCAAATTTTCTGAAACCCATTAGGAGTTTAAAGTCTTTGTTGTACCTTACTTGTTGCATTTGCATTCGTTATTTATAAGCCAGTCTGTCTCAGGATATCATCTAGTTGCCTATACAGTCTTATTTATTGCAGGTTATTGAGTGAGAGAGTTCCACGTAGTCCCAATTGTTGAGAGCATTCACACACCTACTTACACATACCCATACACATTTTACATTTCAAAAAAAAAGTGATTGCATTATAGTCTATTTACCCAGATGTCTGAAGATAAAAACCAAAAGTTACAGGAGACGGGGCTCGTCGAGTGGTCCGTGTTCTCTGAATTGGTCGCAATGGACGAAGATGAAGAAGGATTCTCCAGACAGTTATTCCAGACATTTGTTGAACAAGTGTTGGAAACTTTCACGGAGATTGACGATAACTTAGAACGTAAGAACTTGGAAAAGTTGTCTGCGTTGGGACACTACTTAAAGGGCTCTGCTGCAGCCTTGGGATTGACCCAGATCTCAGAACAATGCGAAAGAATCCAAAACTATGGCCATAAACTCAACTTTGACAACTTTGACTTGTCGTCAAGGATAACCCCTGCTGAATCAGTGGAACCATTGTCATCGACATCAAGTGGAATCGTGCAAGAAAATAAAGTGGAGGAAAATATATTGATACCGGCTGAAGACACAGACGACTACTGGATCTTGTTGATTCGCGATGCGTTGGAAAAGGCTAGAGATGGCTTTGTCAAATCAAGAGCTGCCTTAAAAGAATACTTTGAAGACGGTTTGTAATTATTGTCCCAGCATCCAGAAAAACCCCATACGCCTTTCACCTTCCCTTCCTTTTTGTTGTATTTTATTGCGATTATAATGAATACATTATTACATTTGTATATTCCACGAATGTGGGATCATCACCTTTAACCAGGGTGAATGCTCATCTTCTTAAAAGAGTAGTCAATTCAGATTAAAAATGTTTATCTAACATTATTGTAACTCTTCACAAGAGTTCAATTCGTACTATTTAAACTTATAGTCTCACTATATATTGAATGTTACTGTTTAAGACTACTATAATATGCTTTTTTAGCTCTCGTTGACATTAATCACTCTCTTCAAGGCACAAAATTCGAGATACTCAACCTCATATGGAACCAACCGCCTCAAAAACTGTGGGACGTACAAAAGCCGGCCAACTCCTCTATGGTCCCCGTTGGGGTCAATAATTTTGTTGCACCCCAAAACCTTCCATTCTTCTTGTGTCAGCTCACCTTTTAATAGTAAACTTGGCTCTTCAGGATTCGTTGAGACCTCATCGTTATCTATAAAGTAATCACATTCGGAGAATGGTACTACCTTGTCAACCTCAAACTTATTGAGATTGTTCATGTGTGGAGGCACGTATGACGTAGCTGTGCGCAAGGATCCTTCCTCATTAAAGTCCCCGGGTAATAACCCATCAAATCCACTTTTAACAAATCTTAATCTGTAGTTGTCTGGCAAAAAGAATGAGTTGGGGAAATGGTACCACTCCTTTCCAACACAAACATTCACCAAACTATCATTAACTTGAGGTTGTGTGTTAATAAGTTCAAATGTTTTTAATGGTGCTGAATAGTTCTCAACCAAGTTGACACTTCTTAACACTGACACAATTGTAATTACAATTATAAATGCCGTGTAAACTAGTTTGTTCAACTTAGATGGGATGAGATTCTTGGTTAATCCGTATACTTTGCTGATGACTAAGGATGAACTCAAACTAATCAATGGGTAGATAGGATACAAGAATCTTTCTTCCTTGTGAGGTTGTTTGAAGAAGATGACAGTCCAAATCAAAAGTGGTAACAGAAGGTTAATTGAGACCTTGCTCTTGTAGATCAATGGGACTAACAAAAGTCCTGCGTAACCAAGAATGGCAGTGAAGTTGAAGTTGAGCAACAAGTTTAAAATATAGTAGGAGAATGGCTCAACTCCAAAGATCTCTGGTCCTTCACCTTCTCCACCAAAAACGTTATACAAGACAATGTTCAAGGGTACAAGAACCAACTTGGAGTATAAGTAAGAATCAACTCCTGTGATTACAGTCAAGATCAACCCCAAAGCTAAAATGCAACCTCCAATAACTTTCAATAACTGTTTAGATGAAAATAATGTGTATAATCCAAATGGAATGCCCAAGGCTAATGCAAAAGGCCAGCCCAAAATACCACCTACTAAGAACCAGAAGATCGCATAAATAGAGTGGAATGCAGTTCCAGTGGTTTCCAATACACTAGCAATTGCCAATAAATTACATTGCATGGCAAAACTTGATGGTAACAATGCTACACTAGCATGTGTCATTCCAGGAGCTATTGAACTGAAGAATAAGAACCAATTTCCAACGGTGCCAGATAAATTACGACGAACTGACCCATAAACCTTAAGTTCGGCATAACTGGTGAACCCACATAAAGCAACTATTCTTAAGATGTAAAATTGGTAGTAGGACACGGTAAATGAAGAAACAGAAAAGAACTTGACGGGCCAAGACAACAAGTAATAAGGTAATAAATAAGTGTACGACCTAATAGCATACTCTGGCGAATACTCCCAAGTTTGTTTACCAAACCCACGAAGTAACAAGTTCAACGGTTCCCAATAGTTGAATGTCTCATCACAATCTGCAATGATCATATAAAGAGATGAATAAAGCCTAGCAGCAATATTCAACAACACCACAGACCAACCAAGGAAACCAAGGTTATCCCTCTTTCTTGAAGGCTTCTTCTGTACTTTGGTTCTTGACATAGTGTAGTGGAGATTTTCAGTTTTCGCGTTTGATGTCATTTTGATCTACACGAAATTGATAAATGTCAAAGGTCGGAGAGATTAAGCGAGTGGGTGGATGAGTACGAGAGTGTGCCTAGACTAGACAAGTGAATATATATCACTACATTTACAATAAGTATTAATAGGAAAACATCATTTTTCTTTTTATATCTATCATGATCTTCGTTTATTAACATCTCTCGTTCTATTAATTAATTAACACCCCACCCAAGTTGGATTGAATAGGCAACTTCATTGCTGGGATGTTGTGAGAGAAAAGTATGCAAAATTGTGCGAGTTCGTTGTTAACGACAAACGCGTTGTTGTAGTTGATCACTGCGTTGATTGAGTAGATGTTGATCAAAAACTGCTTTTTAAGCTGCGAAACCAAGTAATTGAAAAAGTTCAAGTTGATCTTGTTCGAGTCGATGGTTGGTGTCGAGTTATCTTCTTCAGTTTGGAGCTTTTTGAACTCATGCTTGTAGTTGTTGTTTGCGTCAAACAGTGCCATTCTTTTGAAGTTAATTCTAGCTTCTTTACACTGATTGCACGAGCACTTGTTTAATCTGTCAAAGAAGTTTACGCTCCATGTTTTAAAGAAGTCAGGAATAACCAACTCTTGTAAGTTTGGTAAGGTTTTTAATCTTCTCATTAATTGTGGTACTTGGAAGTTTCCATTGTTATTGTTGAAACAGTCACTCAAGTTCATGTAGAGAGATCTGACTGAGTTGATGCATTGGAAGAACTTGGGGTTGCTCAATAAAAGTTGGAATTGTAACAAGTTTTGTGAAGAGTTGTTTGAGTTGTAGTTGATCAAGACAAACTGCTTCAAGTTTGGAAGTTTCCCATTGAGATCATTAAAGAGTTCATTCATACATTGACATCCTTGGTGTACACAGTTGATTTTCACTTCCAACTTTTCAATTTGTTCCAAGTTGAATAATCTTTCCAACAGATTAGCTGTCAAACAAGAATTTTGTTTAAATGAATGTGATGAGGTGATGGATAAACTTCTCAAGGTCAACTTGAGGTCTTCGTTTGCAAAGTATTGGCACATTTTGCTAGTTGAAACAGGAGTACTCAAGTATAATTCTTCCAATTGGTTCAAGTTTCTAACAAGGTTACTATTCTTGTTTGTGCAAATATCATGAGAAAAGTCACTTTCAAGAAGAACTTTCAAGCTCTTTAAGCTTTGGTTATAAGGCATTTCCAATAACTCGGGAAAGTCGGTAACTAACCAGTTCTGTAAGTTATTCACTTTCAAGTTCACAAGTGAAGCTTCTTCATCTTGAAGAAAGTATCTTGATCTTTCGAAAACATAATGTGTCATCAGTTTAAATTGTCTAACATTTTTGGTGTCATAATTAACTAATGAAAGTTTATGTTGTGGGTAAGAATCCCAGAGTTTGAACAACTTCTCGTAAAGAATCGAGTAATCTTGAGTTATTAATGTAGTTTGAGGGTGGATTTGGATTCTCTTGATTTTGCTAAATGTAGCTGGTCTCAAATGTTGAGCAAATTGACCAAGTTGATCTGGAGCAATCAAGCTACCTTCTTTACCGCCAACAGTAAGAAACCTATATAATTTCTTGTTGACAACTTCATTAAAGTAACGACTAGTCGCAGAAAGTTGAGACTTGTCACTTTGCAGCAAGAGATCTATCACACTTTCATGGAGTTCTCTAGGCAAGTCCGAAAACAAAATCCGGGGAAACATGATGCTAAAATGTTTTATTCTTGTAGTTTAGTATTAAGGTGAAATAACAAATATAATAACTAATTCAATATGTGAAACTTCAAGTATATATACTTTTCAAGAAAACCACACAGAAATAGATGCCATGACCAGATGACACAACGGCTCGGTATGGGTTGAGTGAAATTAGAAATTGTGGTGACAGTTTGATCATCAAAGGGCCTTGTGGTTGAGTTTTGAGCCCCCCGGGAGCGCGCAACGTACTGTATTCAAGAAAATGTTTGCAGCAAAAGCCTTGGTTTTTCTTGTACCCCACAGAAAAAATGCCCACCAATGGCTGCCCTAAGCGATGGGCGGAACAAATGGTATGTAAAAATGCCGTCAAGGTGTGGTACCTCATCTAAGGCGTGTCCAACTTTATTTTGTTTACTTTGGAGTAATTGTTGCCTTACATAGTAAGCACCCGTGGCTTATGGTTCCATTGATCCTTTTTTGTTGTTACTTTGTTTACCTTTGGCTCAACTTTGGTGTATTGTTAACTGTGGAGAAGTTCAATTGTGTAGAGCAAATGTATGTTTTGTGTTGTTGCTAATGCCTCATGCTTGCTTAAGGTTCTCCTTCTCTCCTTCCTTAAACCTCAACATTTTTATTCTTGAATATGTCATCTTGAAAAATGTCATCTTGGATACTTTTCTTGAAATGGTCGAGACTTGTTCTTTTCTTCTTCTATGCTTTTTTCTTTAGTCTATTTATATATATATATTTGTATATACATATATATTTCACTTGCGCTCGATGATTCGAGATTCGTTTTGCGATGGCATGTTCTCCTTTCTCTTTTACTGTTTTGCCCTTACCACCTCCTTTCAAATGAAATGAGATGTTCTATACATTCAATGTTTAACCCTTGAGTCTTGGCTTCTATTGTTCTAATTAATCACCTAATATCTTACTATACTACTATACAAACTGTCTTAACTCCCAAATCAATAATGAGTCACTTTTAAGTTTGGCTGCGAAAATTCATATTCACATTAACAACATATCGGATGAATGGTAACCTTTAATTAAGATCTTCTTCTTTTAATTCATCCATGAGTCCGACTTGGTATTACTCAAGAATCGTTTCTCATTAATTAAGTCAACACGTGTAAATGCGTCTGTCTTACTGAGTGCCACTTTCCGTAACCTTGGAAAGAGCTTGGCTTTGAGTAGATTTTGATCAATCAATGTAACAAATACATTTTCCACTATAAGATCATCGACTTCATTCACATACTGTATGAATCCTTGTGAATTACCTAGCGACAACCTCAATGCTATTTTAATCGAATCATAATCTAAATTAGATGGCTGCTCGGTAGCAACCCATACTTTTCGAATAAGATTTCGTAATATAATGATCTTACTCTTGTTATTCAACATTATCAACAAGTTTTCATCCTTCAAGTATTGTGAGTACTGCGAAATTGCATACCCAAATCGCTGGAAATTACCCCCCTTCATACTCTTGCTAAGCTCTATGTACAACTGGAAAAACTGGGGTACGTTATATCCTCCTTGTGGCGGGAAATATGACTGGATTAATGCTGCAAAATTGGGTGGCTTTCCTATCACCAACCCTACTGGAATCAAATACTTCAATATCTTTTCTGCATTTTTACTAGACCCAGCAGGACACTGACTCAAACACCATGATAAATGTTGGAAACTATCCATTAATTGGTCCTTAATCATATAAAACTTTGCCAAATACAACCGATATTGCATCTGCTCAACAACACTAAAGCTCTTGAACTGTAAATTGGCATTGTTCATATTGGAAAAGATATTCCGACACAACAACGGATTCCCTAACTTAAAATAAACCAGACATAACTTGTTACTGATGAAAAGTATAACCATCTTCTTGGTTGCATTCATATCATTAACTTGTGATCTAATATTGTTGAACATTTTCAACAATATCAGTGCCAAAAACGTTAATCTGGGCTTACGGCAATTCTCCTTGTAGTATAACTGGTAATCTAGTTTAATCAGCATTGGTAAAATGATGCTGATAGAATCTCGTACAAGGTAACTCACCAAGTACCCTCTTGAGTTATTAGTGAATGCAATAGATAAATCATTCAAGTACGTCGTATACAAATCGAATGACTCTAAACTCGACCATGGATTAAGCTGGTTTGCAAACTTGATAAAACTTTGTACCAACTCATTGAACGCCATCCATTCGTTATCAAATATCTCGAAACGGTCAACGTCGACAGATTGTACGAGCTGTGAATTATTGAGTCGTGCTACCCATTGGTTCACCTGTGGATTCAAATTGAGTAATGTAGTAAGCCGTATAATCTGTTCTTGTTCATTTCGTATTTTAGATACTTGGAGAAGTTCAGTCAAGTACTGATGTGCAATATCCATACTTGTGATTGTATTCAACTACTCTGGTAAATCATCACTTGATAAACTTTGGTAGATGCGACATCGAATTTGCGACATTGTTTTAATGTCGCAAATCTATCACTTTCATATACATAGTACACAGATACGTCATTGATTCAATGAATATAGTAAGAAGACCTACTGAATTCTTTCATTTAAACAAAATTGATCAATCAATTACAATACCCATCAAAAACCCACCCTTTCCTAGCTAATTTAACCATAGTATTTGTATCTTCCTCTCACGTCTGTACCTTTTTTGTAACAAAAAATTAAATTTCAAGTAAAGTTAATCCCAACCATAAGAATGACATCTGTTGCTGGGGCCAGACGACAGCCTACAAGTCTAAATAGTACCCAGAAAGCAAGCAATCAACATGGGTCATCTTTTGAGAACTTGAAGCTTGAGATCAGACTTCTACCACCAAATTTGAGTGAAACCGATTTCTTAGAACAACTATCCACATACTGGACTAAACTGTTTGAATCGGAGTATTATGTCCAAGGAGAGTATCCAGACAACAGTTTTGAACCTCCTTCTTACTCCAGAGCTTATTTGCTCTTCAAAAATACGCAATTGTTGAATGAGTTCACACAGGTTGTGAAAGGAAAGCCGTTTTTAGAGGTGGATACAAATGATAGTCTTGTGCCTATAATAGAGAAGTCATTCTTCAATAAGATGCCAAGTGATTTGACCAGCAAAGCGAACGACTCATTGAACCCCTTTGATAATAACGTTTTCTATAAAAAGTTTGTACAATTTCTTGAAGGGAAAGAGAGCGAGCCATTTGATTTATTGAAAATCCATAAGCTTGAAAGAAAGCGTGCTAAAAGAGATAGAAAGAAAAAGAACAAACAGCTCACTGAAAAAGTTAAAGCTCCAACTGGAGAGAAGGGTAAGACAGCGAATGTATCGAAAGAAGCCGGAACTACTAAGAAACTGACGAAAGAGAAGCTGGAGAAAAAGGCTAAGGAACCAAAGGCAAATGGAACAACCAAGAAACCTGAAACTTCAAAAGATAAGGTAAAAGAATCAAAATCTAATAAGAACAAGTCTACGGAGAATAACCCTGATCAAAGTAAGAAAGAAGTTGGCAAGAAAGAAACAACAGACAATAAAAAGACCGAGACAAAAAAGGATAAGAAAGATACCCAACCTAAGAAAGACAATCAAAAGAAATCTGAAGCAAAGACCTCAAATAAAAACAAGACTGAGCCAAAGAATTCTAATAAAGATAAGGCAGAAACTAAGAAAGCTAATAGAGAAAAAGTCGATTCAAAAGACCCCAATGGAAAAGTAGACACTACCAATGCTAATGGGAAGACAGAAGCAAAGAAAGATAATCAAAAGAAAGAACCCAAAAATAAAAAGTCTAAGAAACAAGATGCAAATAAAGAAGCCAAAGACGATGGGAATGGTTCTGAAACTAAGAATTTCGAGAAACCGAAACGTAATCCTAATAATAGTAAGAAAAAGGCAGGTAATTCAACACCAGAGGGTAATTCCGAAGGTAAACCAACACCCGAAGGTAAATCATCAACAGAAGGTAAACCAAACTCTGGAAATAAAAATACACCTAAAAAAAAGGTGGCTCTTGATAAGAATACTGAAACTACTCACACGAATACACCAACCCCTCCAAAGTAGTAATCTACTACCGTTAAAGAGAAAATGACTATTTATTAATAAAAAAAATTAATTGTGCAAACCTGTGGAGGAGTCCAGTAACTATGGTAATTAAGTAGTATATTATAGAATGATAATGTATATGATGATAGAGGAGAATACTAAATTTAGTTCTATACACTTCCACCTCCACTTTTCCACTTCTAATCTCACTAATACTCACCAACCTTCTAAGATTAAACATGATCCACTATCTTTCATTTACATAAAAGTCACACTTGAATTATACCCTACCCAAAGAAAAGTAATGTGAAATCGATCCCCAGATTTTCGACATTGTGAAAAGGAGTACAATTATCATGTGATAGTATTGTTAATAAACTCCTTATCATTAGTAGCCTGATTTAGAAACAACTTCTCCTCCTTTACAACGAAGATTCTAATGGAATACATGGCATTTCATTTGCCTGACCCCCATCATTAAAAGGTTGAGCATCCCTGATTTGGAATGTTTCTCCTGCGTAATCAGAAGAATCGAGCGTTCTTAAAAAAAAAAAAAAAAACACCAACGAAAACAAAGTCTTATATTGAAGAAGAAGTAGTTACAGGCAGGTATATCTTAACGTAAAGTGAGAATGTCCAACATATCAGCAATCACAAGTCCTACTTCACTGGCATCTTCCTCGTTGAGGTCGGGAAAGCGGCATTCTCTCAATACTATTGAGTCGAGTGTTACTCGATTGTTGGTTTCTACCAAACATTTATTAGAGAGTCTAACACAGTGGGCTCGTCATGAAGCTGATGATAAGTTTGTATCAGATGCTTACGTCAAGTTGGGGAATGACTTTAGGTCTGCAACAAGAGCATTCACTAATGCTGGGGTCGATATCTCTGACCTCGGTGATGTCCCTCAAGCTTTACGTATAATCTTAGAAGCAGCGTTGAGTGAAGCTCCGAGCCAGGAGAATTTAGATCGATTCTTACCCAACATCAGAAACATAATTGTGACATTGTTGCAGAACTTGAAGGCGAAACAAGTTAAAGCCAGAAACATTTCTCAAGAAAAGAGCCAACAGCAGGAGAAGAATCAACAAGAAAAAAATCAGCAACAGTCAATACTGCAACTGCTGCTGCAACTGCTGCTGCTGCTGCAACATTCACATCTGCTGCACCCTCAGCGTTTAAGACCACAAGAAGAATCTACTTCAAACGTACCAGTCCCTGTGATCAATACACCAAATGGACATAACGGATCAGCAACAAGATACCCTTCCAACTCGTCCATACCAACTAGAAAAATGTCGGGTTCCAACCATCTTTCAGTATTTGGAAAAGAACAAGCCAGTACTGCGCACAACGACGCGTTGGCTCAACTTCAAAAAGGTGATGCCTTACAACGTCGTGCGTCTAAAAGGTTTAGTGCATACCAATATGCAAAACTTACAAACCTTTCAAGTACACCAAGTAGTGGGAACCCTGGTGGTTTACCAACAATCAACTCAGAATCCAACAGCGGAAGCCGCGTCTCTAGCTCACACTTTTCAGAGCCCCCAAGAGCTGATTTGTCAATTAATGGAGGAGATGACGAAACAGATGGCTCCTTCATTTTCTTGAAAATTAACAACAAGACGAAAAGAGTGGAAGTACAATTGCCTGTTACTTTTGCAGCACTTAGACTTTTGTTTGTCGAGAAGTTCGCTTACTCACCAGGAACATCGTCGTTCCCAGATATCTATCTTCAAGACCCTAAAAGTGGAATTTCCTACGAACTAGAAGATCATTTTCTTAAGGAAGTGAAAAGTGGAAGTCTCTTGTGTCTCAACGAACCCGATCCTCAGACTATCATCTTAAAAGACTTGGAAAAGAAATTGCTGTTAATGGATACTCGCTTTGATTCAGTGACATCCGAAATTACTGACCAAGTCAAACAAGCCATAAACAGCATTGAAATTCCAAAACCTATAATTCAATCGCCACCTCCTCCACAATCGTCTTCTTCAAAGGATGAGAAACAACCTGTAACTAGATCCAACGTAAGTTTGAGCAACATTAGAGAACTTAGCTCAATACAACATGAGTTGAAGATTATTAGGCAGTTACAAAGCACAAACAAAGAAAGTGTTAGTAAGGCTTTACATGAAATGGTTGTTAAGGTGAAGAACTTCCAAGAATCTGGTTTGGACGTTTCGAAATCATCAAACAGAACTTACATGGAATCATGCCACGTTAAATTATCGGAAGAATCAGACATGTTATTGACCAGGGTTGATGATTTACAAGATATTATGGAGGCACTTAGAAAGGATGTAGCGCAAAGGGGTGTCAGGGTGGGAGACAAACAATTGAAAAACACACACAAGGAGATCGAAGATGCCAAACACTCCTTGCAATCGATGTCTGATTACATCACTAAAGAGAAAACTGTCTGGAAGAAGATTTGGGAATCCGAGTTGGATAAAGTATGTGAAGAACAACAATTCTTTAACTTGCAAGATGACTTGACCTTAGATTTGGAAGAAGACATCAAAAAGATTGAAGAAACATTTGATTTAATCGAACAATGCTCTTCAGAACAAAGCAAGCAAACAGCATACAAGAGAAATAAAGTAGTTGCTCAGTTACACATACCAGAACCTGGAGAAAGCTTGCACAGTTTGAAGGACGCAGTGTTGAACGAGGTTGCTGCTTTACGACCAAATCATGAAGGAAGATTAGAGGCTATAGAAAAAGCTGAGAGGTTGAGAGAAAGAGAAAGAGAGCTACTGAAATTGAATAAATTCCAAGAGGAATTAGGGGATTTTGTTGGTGATAGTAGACTTAAAAAGTCTGGAGGTATCGATGAACTTGAAAGATTAAGAAAGCAAAAAGATGAAGAGAATTTGAAGAGTTCATTTGGATTTGTATGATCGAAGATTGTGCAATTAAAATTCTATTATCCAATCAAGAACATATTTAAAGCCGGGTTCGTTGTGGAATTTAGATTGAACTACCATCGTGAAATGGTTAATAATTAGATCAGCTGAATACGATTTGTTCTGCGCAGCTTGTGAGTTGCCTTCCATAACGAAATGTCTTAAACCATTTACCTTGAGAAACCTATTCAAGGTGATTTGAAGCAATTCTAAGATAAATAGCTTAAATGCAGAAGACTCTAATGAATCTTTTCCACGATTGTATATGAAGTAATACATTTTAAATGCTTCCAAAACAGCTCCTAAGACTTTCTCTATACTTTGGTTAATGTTCTCGATTTCAACGATATCGAGATCCAATAAATATTCTTGTAAGTGAATTTGGAATGTCCACTGTAGATATCTGAAAGTACTTTTGAATGAGTTGTTCTTCTCTAGTGATGGAAACGTTATCTCGTTGGAAATATGAAGAGTTTCGGTACATATCTTCATACCAAGAAACTCAATTAATTTGTCAGAATCATTTGAATCATCACTGGGATCAATTATTTTCGTCTTCTTCGAATTTACAAATCCCCCGTATTCACTTAATACTGAACTATTAACAATCTCTTTAACCTTTACAAATGTTGTCACATTGGTGGTTAAAATCAAGAAGTCATCAACCACTCTCAATAATAACGATTCTGATGGTTCTAGAAACGAAAACTCTGAAAACGTCAACTCGTCATAGACCAAATCACAAAGGGTTGCCAGTAATGGAAATCCCTGGAACACGCCCCTTCTCCTCTTGTACATCGTTTCCTTATCAAATACTATCATTGAATCAAGTACCTGCGATTTGACAAGATTTATCAAGTCATCTTTCAGAACCTTGATTGTTTTGGTTCTATCAACAACATAATTTGTGCTTGAAAACGAGCTGGGGACATCTGGATGCAAAAAGTCAAAATTATGAATGTCTTTGTCTTCTTTTATAATTGATTTAATCTTTTTGAGCCTCTTCAGGCTTGAATATTCCGCATACTGACGAACAAGATACAGTTTATCGACAGGATCAGCTGTAAAAAGGTCGTTAACACAAGCAAATATTTTGTCGTGGTTGAGTCTGTCATAGCAGTGTTTCATGTCAAATTTAATTATGTAAATTGGAGGTTCAGGCTCTCCCGATTTATTTTTGAGCACCCGTGTCCTATATTTAAGGATTTCATTTGCAACTTCATGTTTAGAAAAGCATTTGGGTATGCAAACATCCTTTTTCAAGGAATTCTGAATTTTATAGCTTAAAATTTTCCGGGCAGGACTTATAATGTCCTGGATGTAGTTTAAATAGTCGAACTTGAATGGTTCTTTACTTCCCCATGGCAGTTCTTTGAATGCCTTTAGAGGTATTTTACTGGGAACGCAGATCATTCTTAAATCGCTCAGTTTAGGAACTAACTTTAAGTTTCCAAAATTGAAGTTTTGAAAGTGATTCTTTAAGTCGCCAAGTGAGTCCCATTCAACAACAGTCAAATTTGTTTTAATGTATTGTGCTAACCATCGGTGAGTTATTCGGTTCCATACATGATGTGGAAAGTACAATAGTTGGGATTCTATCGATGCAGCTGATTCAGTAGTGTACCAAAACGACTTTATTGTTCTGTTGACAACGTTATTGAAAACCCAGCTTAGAAAACCTTTCAATACTCTAATCCTCAGCTCGTGGTCTTGCTTTGAAGTTGTCTTTTCCGATTTACCTAACCATGCAATTGAAGTGATTTGAATTGACTTTGTTAAATCATGTACGTACGTATTCTCAAATGTAGGAGCCTGAATGTACTTGACAATTTTCTTAAATACTTGCGACTTATTTGACATTGTTCCCCAAGCTTCCATGGGGAAGAGAGTACCTACTAAAACCAACAAAAATCTGATAACCCTTTTTATATCAGTAGCATTTGCAAGAATCTGATTGAACTCAACTGAAGTTCTAGGGACCAAATTTAAGAACAATTGTCCATAGTATGTCTTTTTGTCATTCTTCATTATCTTATCCACAAGCAAACTCAATTTCTTGTACTTCTTTGGTATCTTCTGCAAATCCAAAATTTGTATACCAGTGATATCTTTCATGATTTCTAGTTTATCAGTTGGTAAAATCTTACGTACAGTAGAGTTTTTCTTTGGTCTGTTTAGTATGATCTTTTTGCTGATGGCTGCTGCTTGTGGTGCAAGGGTGTGTGATTTGTATAAGATACCAAACAATTGGAACTTTGCCCCATTAGATAACGTTATAAAGCATCTAGTGTTTAATAGCATGTTCAAGAATCTTTTTCTCCCAATGATGTTATGAATAACATTCCAATAAACATTGGTCTTCAAATGTTTGACACTGAAATTTGTTGAAGCATTGACAATGCTAGCTCCATTGGTATAGTTAGATGACCAATTTCTGTATCCATTAACGAGCGTATTTGTAGACTTTATTCCCACTAAATGCAGAACTAAGTAGTCAATCAATTCATTGTACGAGTTGGTTTCTCGGGACCGTGGTAGTGGAGATATTAGATCTTTTTGAGTGATCTCTTCAATGGTAGTTTCCCTCAAAAATGTTAAAAAATTAACATCAGCATTTCGCAGTATTGAATCATGACTTAATTGGAGATATGCTTCCAATGTTTTCGGCATCTTTTGCCATTTCGATGTTGTTTAAACTGGTTCCAGTTTATTCAGTCCCTTACTTCTTGATTAGGTCTGTGTGCAGGATACATTTTACAGCTGCTATAATGACTACAGATATAAATTTTTAAGAATAGGCTCTATCTTCTTTCAGTTAATGCAGTCAACTCTATTACTATTAATCTCAATAAAGAAGAATTGTACCTTCTGGTATCTGCATATTGGAGCACTTCATCGTATTCAAAACTTCAGCTTTTGATGTTCACGTGACAATGACTTTTCAAAATCGATGAAGAGCTTCAGTTGGAAACATCTCATTATACATGGTTAGTTCCAAACAACTTGATCATGTTGATCTTAAGAATGGAATACTATACGGACACTTGCAGCAAGTTAGATGTACTGATAAGAGCTCTTTGGATCAAACAATAGCATCTCCTCCGACCATTAAAGTTTGGTGTGCCGAGTTCCTGATAAGTAAAACACAAGTAGTTGTTGCTTACATCAAAGATAGAATTACAGGAAATGATCCCCATCCATTATACCACTTGAAGAAGTTTAATAAAGTTAACAGCCAGTTTATTCAAGGGTTAATATGTACTGTGGAGCACTTAGAGTTTAAAGACAGCATCGAGATAGAACTAGCATCCAGAGGTGTTGAAAATGCAAAAGTATTTGCAATAGAAGTTCCTAGCATTCCTCCAATGTCTAAAGAAATAAGTATACGATGGTCTGAAGAATACTGGCCAATTTCTTGGAAAGGTAACCCAAACCACCAATACCTTAATGCAATACAATTGAATATAGACAATGAAAAGCAGAAAATTCAACTTTTGCTTGAGAACCATAGCAGATTATGTGAATCTGGAATATCACACCCTCTGGTGACGTTGATAGCTAAAGAAACACCTAATTTGGAAAGCAATGTTCTTGTTATCACAACGAATGACGGTTCTAAGAACCCATACGAACATAGTGTCATGAAAGCGATTGCAACCATTGCAAATACAGAGAATAATCGTAGAAAACACTATTCCACTCTGGAGGAGAAGAACTATCTTTGTCACAATTTAATAGTGTACACAACTCATGAACCGTGTGTCATGTGCTCAATGGCATTGGTTCATTCACGCATAGGAAGGGTGACTTTCATTAAGGAGTCACCTTCTTCTGGAGGTCTATCTTCCAACTACCAATTGGGTGATAGAGACGGATTGAACTGGAAGTTTGATATCTGGAAGTGGAAATCAAACGGTAACAGCGAACCTGTTGATCTTATAGTAAATCTGTTCCTTGGAAACGAGCAAGAATTCAGCCACGAAATGAACTACTGAGTGTGAGATTCTCCAATTTTGAAACGCTAAGTGTAGCTTCCAGTAATAGGTTTGTAATAGTAGGATTGTCAATTACATTTTTCCCATATCTTAAATCATTCAACTCGTCAATCATTTTACTAGTGTCTTGTATAACTTTGTCAATATTTGTATCTAGTACAGATGTTTCGTCCAGCAAAACATCAACAAGGTTTGTTAACTGATCTACTAAATCTTCCACTGTGCTTTTCTTCAACAATGGTAGTTGAGACGTGTTTAATTTTGAAGGTTTCCCTCCAAGCTTTTGTACCAACTCTTCAACTGGTACTTGAAATTGGCTCTCGATATCAGCCAGAACGTCTGCTAAAGTGGCCCTCCTTTGTTCCATCAATTCATTGTAAATCCTATGTACAAGTTCTTTAGATGTACCTTCAGGAAACTCTTTATCGAATTGATCCAAAGTAATAATACTCTCCAAATTAGATTTAGCTAACAAATAATCGTTTAAGATTTGAGATGACTCCATGGTTCATCTAGTGGATTGGCTAGTTTTCAACCTCTTGTTTATACTACTTATATTTAGTAGTGTGCATGACAAATTTCATTATCGAAAAGTGGCACGAAAATAAAAAAGATTTATTCCAAAAACAACATACAATATCAAACAAAGTGAAGGTGAAATCAGTGGGCGTTTATTATTGAGATGTCGACCTTATCATACGATCAATCTTCGTTTTATGTTCAGGCATTAGCAACAAGTTTTGCAAAAAGGTTACTAGATGAACCAGAAAATTCTATTTTATGGAATATTGCACCAACAAGCAGACAAGCGAAGAGGAATGCTCAACTAATCAACTACTCGGAAGACTACGTGGATGATTTTGAGTTCGAAGACACTCCTAACTCCAATAATAACAAGTCTTTACTCGGCACTCAACTGCACGCACAGCAGCAGCAGACTCAACTTCCCCTTCCAAACGCACAAAAGTATGTCCCAGCTAAAGTCACCCCTCGTATAACTGATTTCGAGGATCTGACTAAAATTAGTGATCTTACAAACGTAGAGAATGATGTGCTTATTCCAATAAAAATCAGCCTTGAAAATCCAAGCTCTACTCATAAAATAGTTGACTTTTTTATGTGGAACTTGAATGAAACCTTGATAACCCCAGCTCAATTTGCCGAAATCTTGTGCAACGATTTAGATTTACCAAACTCAATGCAATCTCAAGTTTCAGAATCGATAGTTCAACAAATAGAAGACTACCAATACGTGAATACCTTACAGTTTTCTCCTGAAATTGGACCTTGCGTTGTCATAATTGATTTATCTGTCAATTTAAATAAACAACTATATCAAGATAAGTTTGAGTGGGACTTGAACCAATCTGATATAACTCCAGAAATGTTCTCACATGTTGTCGTTGCAGACTTGGGCTTATCATTAGAGTTCAAACCAGCAATTTCACACGCTTTACATGAAATAATTATTAGGATCAAGAAGGAGATACTAGATGGCTCTTACAATAACGAGATTCATAACTTGCACTTGTTGCGTGGATTAATCTTTGAAAGTGGAATCAGAATTGCAACTGAATCTAGTATCCTGAGTGGTAACGATCATTGGGAACCAATTGTTGAAATCCTCACACCCGCAGAGATAGAGAGAAGAGAGAATGAAAAGATTAGAAACTTGAGGAGATTGAAGAGAGAAAATATGAAGAGAGATTACGATGATTTTGGAAACAAAAGGAGAAACATTGGAAGGAGAAGAAATGATGATTTTGAAAGATTTTAAAATCAGGAAATGCCTTCTTACAGAACCTAGAATTCCACTAAGAAGTCTACGATTAAATTGTATAATATATAAATTAGTAACAGTATCAAGAATAAAAAGTTCATATAATTTTAAACAGAATTGAGAAGAATATTACAATATTATTAAATAATAGGGTGTGCAATTAAGGTAAGCCAAATTATAAATGGTAAATCAATAGCTAGTAGGAACCTAGGAAGGGAATATGGGAAACCATTTATGGAGAACAGAGTGTATGATTCATACAATGCTCACAAAAACCCGTAATCGATAAGTGTAAACTGTAACCTAACCTTGAACTCAATTTTTTTGCAAATAAATGGCAAAAGTTAACTTGTAGTATTGAGGTGATAGATGAATCTTTTTAAACATATTATCTTACTTCCAGGAGCAAACCAGCTCAATAACAATCAACGAATTTAAGTCTAAGTTTTTATATTCCTTCCATTTATTCAATTAGAGGCAGTGACTATCCATAACTTGTATATGACCTAAAGTCCAAAAAATAAAAAAATTCTGTATTTCTGGAGAAGTGATAGCTTTCGAAGCTAGATTGCGCAGAGACATGTACCGTAGACAAATACGAGCTTAGAGTAGTGAGTTAAATGCTAGGATCTGGAAAGAAAGGAAATGAGGAAGGGTTGTAGTTCAACAAATCTTCACAGTTCGGGAAAATTGAATTTGACTCGCAATCTGTGTTATTTTGCACCCAATTCTCTAATTGCGTTTGAACTGTCTTTTCTGCGAATTTTAGTGTTATTTAAAATACCTGGAAGAGAATGTAGGAAAGGAAGGAGAAAATCCATTTACGGACAGAGTGTGGGAATCACATAAATACCCACTAAAACCCCCAAGGACTTACTTTTTGTTAAATTAAGTGTGTCAATTCCCGCTTAGGGTCAGTTGGTACGATGTATTACCATCGTTAGCGTATCTAATACACGAACGGAGTGGGCGTTACAGATAGATACCCCATTCACAATTTCTTAAAAACTTTGACCTCCTTTAGTCTGAAAATGGATCCTTATATTCACACATCCTTATTACTTCATAAACCTTTCTGGTAAAATAAAAAAGATGCTGTTGGATATAATCTCACGTTCCCGTAGCTTGGAACACTTGGTCAATTTTTCCAAACCTTTGGCACGTCCAGCTCAGGTCTCTTCGAAGACCCCAAATGTACCTCAGGTGCAACCTAGTTCTTCTGGAGCTAAAACAGTTGTATCTGATAAAGAATTTTCAGTCAATGTTAATTCTACAGAAGCACTCATAGAAGTTGAAGACGGTATTCTTGGATACTGTGCTTCTCCCAATAATCAAACTCCAACAAAGCAAGTTACAAGTAACTCAATAAGCTCTGGGAGCTCAAGCGAGGCCGTATGCAATCCAACGTCTGAGGTGTTGCAGATTTCATCGCAGATTATTCTTCTGACGATAATATGGAGACCAATGTAGCAGAAGAAAAGTACATTGAAGAGTCTCATGACGAAGGGATACAACACGACCACGCTTATACTGAAGCACCAACGCAAATAATTCAAATATGAATGTGGATCTGGATATGGATCATGTGTAGACATAAGGAAGGAGAAAATCCATTTACGGACTGAGTGTGGGACTCACATAAATACTCACTAAAACCCCCTTGTTACAGACCTGTCAAAGTAGTAATTAAGGTTGCAAGATAAATACCAAAGAATTAATTTTAAGTGAAGTGATTGCCAGCGGTAGTTGGCATGAGTCAAGGAATTTACATCGTCGACTCAGTATCAAATTCAACATGAAACTAAGGTATTTATCAAGATTGGAGTAGTATTCAACAGTTTGTGGTTGAGGGTAAATGATTTTTGTGAGGGTAAGCGGGCCAGTAATGGAAAACAAAGGATAAATTGCTGTCAGTTCCAGACATGTACAGAAATAATGCTCTGCCGTAGACTTGTTGTCAATGAATTCTTCGAGGCACAAGTAACGTCGAGAATCCGAAAGAAGCCTATGTACCGGGCGTCCGATTAAAAATGAATTGAAAAATGTTTAATAAATTTCCAAGTTTCGTGCCAATTGAGCAAAGACAAAGCAACCGGGCCACTAAATTTAACAATCAGTAAGTTCTTGGGGGTTTTATTGTGAGTCCCACATTATATCCGTAAATGGATTTCCTCCTTCCTTTCCCACGTTCATACTGATATTTTAAATAGCACTTAAACTTCAATAAACATTTGGTAAAAAGAACCGTTGATTATTACAATTTCCTCAAAGCTCTTAATTTTCTGTATGGTTCTCACTCGTCTAACTGTCATCGTCTTGAACATCATTAAACATCTTTTAGATATCGTGGAGGTCTTTCATTTTTAATCGGTCGCTTGCTACATAGGCTTCTTGTTGATTCTCTGTGTTATATACTACTGCTGGCGTTATCTCTTCACTTGAAATTAACTCTGGTATTTATTGCGTTTTTTTTCAACCATGTTGCTCTATTCTTTAATATACCAGTAAGTACGTAGGAAAGGAAAGAGAAAATCCATTTACGGACTGAGTGTGGAGCTCACATAATACCAACTAAACCCACTTGTTATAGACCTGTCAAAGTAGTAATTTATCAAGATTGGAGTAGTTATCATCTAGTCAATATCCAAACTCGGTGGAGGTTACATTACTTTTTAATTATCCTGTTGGAGTAGTTATCATCTAGTCAATATCCAAACTCGGTGGAGGTTACATTACTTTTTAATTATCCTGTTCATCGACTACTTGTACACCTTCACTATCCAGGATGACAACGCTAAAACAGATCATTACTTCTGTTCGTGTCATTCACTTTCTTCAGTCTTTCCGTTGTTTTCATTTAACGAGCCACTTACACTTCCTCAAATTCTTTCGCCTCAACCTCAAACAATTGAACATTACAGCAAACTAAAAAAAAGTAAACAATTTGAGCTGGGTAATAATTAATAACTAGTAAGACTTTCAATATAGACACCAAAAAGATAGATGTTGTGTGCAAAATTTTATTAAGCATGACATTTATTTCTACGTCTGTGGTATCAATAGAGTTGAATGTGATGGGTAGTACTCAGTACGTAGGAAAGGAAGGAATAAATCCATTCACGGACAGAGTGACTCAGAGTAATACCCACTAAAACCCAGGACGTACCGTTTGTTTTTTTTTTTTTTTTTTTACCATATTGTTTATTGAAAGGTTAAGCGCTATTTAAAATACCAGTAAGAACGTAGGAAAGGAAGGAGGAAATCCATTTACGG
>JAJMRZ010000030.1:0-155260 GCA_030558205.1 Kodamaea kaohsiungensis (nom. inval.) | reverse complement strand
TTTTTTTTTTTTTTTTTTTTTTTTTTTTTATTAACCATTTGCCATCCTTTAAAATAGTTAGCCGGGTTAAAAAGCACACAGAGTACGAGCCCAATAAGAAGAATAACGTAGAGTAACGCAACGTATTGGTTGATCAATCGTTACAGAAGAACTATCGGTATGTGGGGACTTATTGTTAATTCTTTCTGGAATGTTTTAGAAGAGATTGATGAGTGTTGGTTTAGCCTACAAACAATGTTGTAAAACGTGCATTGCAGCATGCTTATACTTTGTTTGACTGCGCCTACATAAGATTGGTGATACCACCGAGAAGAATAGTTTGTGCTTTGAGAAATGTACATTAGCATGAGTATGGCTATAGACATGAACTTGAATGACTAAAGAGGAGAAAGAAATGGGTCGACTTGATGAAATGTGTAGAGTATGGGCTTATTATTAGAATGACAGAATATGAAAGGTAACGATATCTCTTGGTATAAACTAATGTAGAAGAAAAGGTTACGAGATTATATAACTGAAGAAGATTGAATTTCATATGCAGAACCATGTAAAGATTTACATCAACAGTTCCATGTAATGATTTACATCAATGCGTTACATTGTAAAGATTTTCATCATTACATCTTCAAACTGTTAATAGTACATAACAATCATCACAAATCGCTACAAAATCTCACATTCCGTAAAACTATCTCTTAAAGTTATATTTTATATCTTTCGCTATCTCTCTTGATTATGCTAATCACTGTCTCTCACTTCCATTCACCTCCAAGCCTCTTTTTTTAACAACTCCTTTCCTCTTACTCACGTTCCGTCCTATCCCACCCCCCTCTTTTGTGCCTGGTCGTCACATTGTGTGAATCTGCCTTTTTAGGCTTACTGTATTGTGTCTTTTCGATTTATTGTGTCTATGTTAGTCTTACATACCATTGAATATATACAGGTCTATGTACAGTCTATACTTGTCAGCATTCTATCTCCGTAACCCCATACTACTTCGTCTTACTCCTTCTTGTCCTTCTTCTCGTTATTAAATATCTTGTTGAGAAACTTACCTATTCTCGTTTTGGCTGGGTGGTCTTCCTTTGTTTCGGTTGTTGGTATATCTTCTCCCAAGTCCAATTTCCAGTCAGGGTGGTTTTTCGCAGCATTCTTGTCATTGAATGAATCTGCCAATGCTTCGAGTAATGCCGTTTGAACTGGTGTTTCTGGTACCAATGTCTTCACCTTTAACTCAACTTGCAAGTCGCCTCTGTTGTTAACATTACGGTTGATTGGTACTCCCTTTTCTGGAATCGTGAGTGTTTGTCCTGTTTGGACTCCTGGTCTTACCTTGAGTTTGATGTTGGCTCCGTCTACTGTAGGTACAATTATCTCACCTCCCAAAGCTGCGGTTGTCATCAAGATTTCTCTTTCGACTACAATCTTGTTACCACTTCTCTTGAACACAGGATCTTCCTTCACATTGATCCGGATAATCAAATCTCCCTTGCGTGTCATGTTGTATTGGTCCTTCGTCACGATAGGCGAGTCTCCTGCTCCTGGCACCCTCAACCTCGACCCATCGCTCACACCTGCAGGGAATTCAACGTCCGTCGAACGTGCAATTTCCTCTACTCCTTGTCCATGACAGCTTCCACATTGGTCCGAGTGTGCTATAGTTACACCGGTTCCTTGACATGTACCACAGGTAGATGACATATGGAATCCACCCATATAATGTGTTGCTTGTCCTGTTCCATGACATGTTGGACAAGTGTTCTTCTTCTTACCTGTCTTGAGTCCACTACCCTTACATGTAGTACAACTTTCAACAGCTTTGTAGTTCACTTTGACCTTGGTTCCAAAGATAGATTCCTTGAACGAAATCGATTTCAAAACTTCGATATCGTCTCCTACATGTTCCATAACAAACCCACCTCTTCCTCCTTGTTGCCTTCCTCCACCTCCAGATGCGAACCCTTCTTTGAATAAATCTTCGAAGCTGAACCCAAATCCTCCACTGGCTCCACCTCCAAATGGATTGCCTGCACCTCCAAATGGGTTTCCACCACCTCCTCCAGCGAAAGGATTGGCGTTTCCATTTGCATCAAATGCAGATGATCCAAATTGATCATACTGGGCCTTCTTCTCTTTATCATTTAATAACTCATAAGACTCCTGGATCTTATGGAATCTCTGTTGCGCATCTGTCTCCTTGTTGACATCCGGATGATACTTCTTGACCAAATTGATGTATGCTTTCTTGATCGATTTGGCGTCCGCACTCTTGTCAACTCCAAGCACTTTGTATGGATCAAAGTCTATCAAAAGACGTGAACTTGAATGAAAGTTTCTGAATCGTGGAACATCCCATACTTTAGGAATTCTTTGTGGACCCGAACGAAATGCTTGACTACTAACTAATGGTCTGCAAATAAACCTTCTCATAATACTTGTTCTTCAACTTCAAACTACTTTTCAACGACTTCTCTAGTCTTAAAGTACTTTTCAAAAAATTTCCATATCTTTCTAGAATAAAAAAGAATTCTGAGGTCAGGTGCGATGAAGTTCAAAGTCACGTTTTGGGAACAATAACTCAAGGTATGTGTGTTGAATATATAAAGTGGTAATTATCGAGTACACGATGTTGTTTTATCGTTTATGGTGAAGAGAAGTAGTTGAAGGTGGTGTTAGTTTGGTTAAGAAAGTATTTCAATTGGATTATTATTTGATGTGGTCGTTTTTGCTGCATGGTAAAGGACACTTAATTTGCAGCCTAAAGTATAAATCTAATTCGATTTCAAATAGAAAAAAACAACAACTATTGCATTTTAATTCTCAGGAAAGTCAATCAATCAACTCAAGTGTTCGAGTTTAATAATAGTTTGTTAGATACTCAATAATGACTAAGCAAACTAAATAGACTTCAGCGTTTTGGTGAAACTAACTGAACTGGCTCAATTGAGAGTCTCAACTGAAAAGACGAAAGGCTTATTCATATTCTACTTTACATTTTTATATTGTACTGGCAATTAATTGAATAAGTGAATGAATATACCCTACTTTGACATAATGATTATTAAGTAATTGACTTCTTTTGAAGATTACTGATACATGGTGTCCCTCACAAAGAAGTGACGAGAATTTGTTACTTTCTTGTTTTGATTTATTTCAGATTGATTGAATTGATGAAAAATCGGGCATAGGTTCCCCTGCGTGGACTCCAAATCAAAAAATTTAAGACCATAATCTTCAAAAGCTGAAGACTTAAACCTTCAACTTTCAAAAATCGGGCGTAGGTTCCCCTGCGTGGACTTTAAATCTTCAACTCTTAAAAATCGGGCAGAGGTTCCCCTGCGTGGACTCCAAATTCAAAAATTTAAGACCATAATCTTCAAAAGTTAAAGACTTAAACCTTCAACTCTTAAAAATCGGGCAGAGGTTCCCCTGCGTGGACTCCAAATTCAAAATTTTAAGACCATGATCCTCAAAAGTTAAAACTTTAACCATCAACCTCGTAAAGTTAAAGTATCAATCTATCAACTCTTAAAAATCGGGCAGAGGTTCCCCTGCGTTGACTCCAAATTCAAAAATTTAAGACCATAATCTTCAAAAGTTAAAGACTTAAACCTTCAACTCTTAAAAATCGGGCAGAGGTTCCCCTGCGTGGACTCCAAATTCAAAAATTTAAGACCATAATCTTCAAAAGTTAAAGACTTAAACCTTCAACTCTTAAAAATCGGGCAGAGGTTCCCCTGCGTGGACTCCAAATCAAAAAATTTAAGACCATAAATGAAGAAGGCCATGCAGTAGTTGGAACACCTAGAATCTAGTTAATATTTCACCAAGCTAATTTAGTTTGGGATCTGTAGGACCAAGTCAAGAAATCGAATAAAATTCGATTGTCATTGCTGTCAGAAATGATGAGAGGTGAGAGAGTGTGATATTCTAAGTCTTCGTCAAATCGACAAGGACTTCAGAATTTAATCGTGAAACCTAGAAGGATTTTAGTTCCAAAATGGTCCACTGGTGCTAGAAAAAGGTAAGTAGTGACAAAATACTACGAAAACAACCATACAAGTAGAGTTCAATCCCGACATATTGTGGGAAGTTCTCAGAAACAACAAATTAAGTCGGAATCTTCGATGCTGGGAGTCTCAGCCAGACACTGTGTCAAGTCCTTACGGACTTGATAGCTGTTGCAACAACAGCCACTCTGAGCTCAGTAAATTACCTACAAAAGTGTCGCAATCTTCATTCCAGGTCGGCAGTTTAGATACCAAACAAAGCAACTATAAAACTACCAATACATTCGTCTGCCTGCCCACGAAATAAGAGAAATTTCCTTCATTATGCAACAGCCTTCATCAATTGCGTCACGTCTTACGCATTTATTGTCAAATATTGGTCGTCACTGCTATGTGAATATTGGAAAGGCCACTTCTCCTCATGAGAAGTGATAGCCATTGCCCATTGGGGAAAAGCAAATGCAATATTTTAGTGGTAATTGCGTTGCCAGTGTAGTCTTCTTGACTTGCATCACTGAAACTAATATACTACTCATGGGGATATGAGTAGTATCAACTTCTAATTGCTTATCGGGGAAATAAGCGACTAAGAATTGTTTCAGCATCCCTATATTTGGCTCTAACTCAGGGGGAGGGGGATAATGTGAGTTTTAAAACCTCGTATAGGAAGCATTCTCTGAAAAACGGTATTGCTGCTCACGGGGGGATGAGATCAATTGATCGTTTAACAACTAACCGGGGAGGGGGATGATTAGTTGTATAGTTTTCATTCAATCGCTGGGGGAACGAGTAATCTTATTGTCAACTGCTCGTGGGGGGACGAACAGATCTACTCACGGGGGGGATATGAGTTTTGTGGTATGCTGTAATTACACACTGGTATAATTTTTAACGATTGGTACAACTCTTGTGGTGGTGATAGTTGTATGGATTTTAGTTACTCATCGGGGGAAATGAGCATCAATTGGTGGGCTTTTAAAAAACCCAAGTTTAGTTTTCAAATACTCATTGGGGGTAATAAGTTTTCATGTAATAGGGTTTAGTTCAAATTTCTCATGGGGGATGAGAGATATGAACTAGTGGTTGATTGCGTTGTTAGAAACATAGTTTTCGATGTGAGACTCACGGGGGAATGAATTTCACGTTACTTTACACTTTAACTTGTGTTCATGGGGAGGGTTATCATCAACTGCCCGCTGAATTGGGGAGGAGAGCAGTTGCAACTCTGGGGAAGTAGAATTCTTGATGTTTTCAATTACGGACGTAACTCAGGGGGGGGATATTACTGACCGTATTGGGAGGGGATTTGATTCAGTACTTCTTAATGACTGTTCTCTTGCATTTTGGGGATGTGCTGGAATTTTCTTGTGCTGGATCAATCAATTGAACACTATGGATATAAAGTGCCATTTAAAGTAAAGAAGGGTGAAACAATATTTCGAAGTAGTCTTTTAATACCAATAGCTAGCATTCGGACCTGGCGACTCACCATTTGAGTTGCTCGTTAGACATAACCTTAACTTGAAGTGTTGCATAAGCTGAAGTGACCCTAGATCTTTTCACCGGTGATTGGGCCACTTTCTCTATAGCGCACGGGCTTGATTCTATATACTGCAGTTTTCTACGAATGATTGGTAATTTCAGGTTAACTCTGCTTAGTTACTAAACGGTCAAACCTTGGATTCAGATTGCTAAACTCTTGTAAGTATTCACTCAGCTCTCTAGTGACTCCACATTGGAAGTCACAGAGCACTCGTGTCACCTAGGCTGGACTCTCCGTACACCTTTGAAGATTCTAACAGTCATTCCCTTAATGTGAGAACTATCTTCCACTGCCATCGTCTAAAACTCTACTCACACGGACTAGAAGCCCTTCGTTATTGTCTTAGTACTGTATCTTTTGAATTAAATTTGTACAAATGGGATTTTTATAACGACATTCGACATTTTTGCACCCAATTCAGATTAAAAGTCATTGCCATGTAAAGTGGTAGTGTGGAAGGCAACTGTTCTAATAAATACACTTACAAAATACGGTCTATATAGGCCAACTGGTGTTACCCATTCATTACAAGGCTAACATACTATACCTTTTTGAATTTGAAACGATGTACGACTGAATAATTATACAGCAAATAAAATAATAAAATGTATATAAGGTATAATGTGGTGAACTGTTGAGTAGTTTTGATCGATGTAGATGAATTTTGAAACAACGTGAGAACGATTTAAAAATAATTTGGTGAATATTAACGATTTTGAACGCAATTGGCCAAATTGCGTTCGAATAACGAAAGGATAATAAAAGATATAACAACTTTGAATTAAAGTCTTTGCCAACGTGCATATGAAAGTTAGTTCATTCCAAAATTCTTCCCCCCAGAAAAGAATCTTGATCCTCCCTTTCTTTCATTCCCCCATGCAAGCTTTGAAGACCCCAATTCCCAGCTATTATTTGTTTTGATAATCCTTTTAGCAACCTCTTCAATCATCTCATAGAAGTACTTAATGAAGCACTTAATAACCATGTTTCACAACCCATAAACATAAACAATAAACCGCAACAACCAGCATGGTATAAACTCTATATACTTTTTTCTCTTTTTTAATAATAGTATCAGCATATACAAACCATACCATCATTAACTGCCATTCAAGAAGGCAGTCTTAATTGGAAGACTTGCTATGAGCAAGCCGACAAAATGTACTCTTGATCTTACCGAAGAATCTATGAGCTTTTGATTTTGGAGGCTCAAAGTCTTGGAGTACAAGCAAAACGTTTTCCTTAATAGTTGGACTCTTGTCCAGTTCAACGTCGCTAATGACTTCAGAAGATCCAGTTTTGATTTTCAGGTGCTCAAGTCTACAAGCTTTGCTCTTGATCTTACTGAAGATTCTACGAGCTTTTGATTTAGGAAACTCAAAGTCTTGGAGTATATCAAGCAGCACGTTTGCAATATCAACAGGACTCATGTCCGGTGCAACGTCGAAGAACATATCAGAAGATTCAGCTTCAATTTCCCAATCCTCAAGTTTAAGGATGGGTGGGCAGTCGTTTTCAGGAATCTTTGGTATTGGTTTCCATAAAGCCTCTCTCTCTGTATCTTTAATGCAGTTTGGAGGATCGTCGTGATGGAAAGTTATCCGTTCTGTTGGTGGATATACGATAACTGCAAGATCGTCAATGGAGCTTGATTTCAGCTTCTTGCTTTTCTTATAGCGTTTCATTTCTGAAATACCATCGGCATCGTTCTCAATTGCAGCCATCCGACCGGCTACTGCTTCGGTGGCCTGGAATTCGGAATAGAGATTGAAGAACAATTGTGTTGTAATATCACAGATGCACTGCTCAAATCCCTTCGTTCTCGGGTTACACTGGTAAACAGTGTAATACAGAATTAACTCGTCTCTCATTTGATAAGCTCGTCTTCTGTTCTGTGGCAAGTGACACCATACCCAGAAATCAGACATATTCTCTGTTCTGCAGTCAAAACTTTGGAAAAGCATGATTGTATTAACAGAACTGTATCTAAACTTGAAGAAGTTTAACACCTGTTCGACAATAGAGATTACGTGCTTCCCATTTATGTTGTAGACTTGGCAATCAGCCCAACCACTCTCATCGTAGTGGAGAGTATTCGCAATTTGACTGTCTTTCCACCCAGAAGAAATTGCAAAAGCCTTCTGTGCGTCAAGAGTCTTCATGTGTGTTTTCAACACATACTCTATTGCATTGTTTGACAATTCGAGTGAAATCTCCAAACACGAACTTGCATACTCAAAGCTGCGGCAGCCGCTTTGGAGAAATTGTTTATAATTTCTCTTCAATCTTTCAATGCTTTTCTCCAAATGCTCATACTTGATATTAGGAACCGGAACCTGGTAGACTTCGAGTAACTTAAGAACATCGTAGTTGGAAACTGGTAACTCTTTGAATTCGCACTTGCTGGTGCTTTCTTCGTCAAGGAAGTTCAAAACAGTTGGAACCGCAGACATTACCTTCTCGCTGTAGACTTCGAGCAAAAATGGGATGTCAGGAGTAGGTAAAGGGTTCTCATATTGAGCAGTGTACCTGTAGTAGTTTTCAACTGCTGCAAATCTAGTGTTGCAGCTATCCGATTCCTTGAAAATTGGTTTACGATTGGAGTATAAATGATGCACTTGGTAATCGATTGGCACGCATAAAGGTATCTCCTTAGGGGTTTCAAGGAGAGATTCAGCGTAGTTTACTGTCATTTCCTCTTTCTCCTCGAAGTATTCCCTAACCTTCTTAAGTTTCTTCTTCAACTTCCTCTTCTTGATTGACTGCTCGTAAACGAACTGGTGGACTCGGTCTTCGAAAATCATAGTGAATTAATGCTTATCTTGTTAAATAACTGGATAACCTGAATGGGATTGCGTTAATACAATTAGTTGTTTGTATTTAAAATAATTGCAGCCATTTTTATTAACAACGCTTCTGTGGTAAACAAATTTGCAGCCACCACAAATAGAATGGTTCAACCTCCAAAGTGATAAAAGGGTGTATTTCAGAAGTGAGAGTTCATATAGATATATCTCGAAGGTTTTGATTATCATACTAGCATGTTTTGTACATTCATATCAACATACAAATTAATTCTACTGACTATTAGGAGACTACGATACGAATGGTTTATAGATTCAAATACAAGTCTCTTTCATCCCAGAAAAAAAATACCTTTAGTAAGAAGTTAGAGTCATATAGAGGTTGTAATCGCAAAAATGTTTATTCTAGTGATTAAGCACTATTCCCCGATGCGGCTTCTTCATATTCTACATTCTGATAGTCTAGGATGCTATTCAACTAAAAGTGAAGCTCAGATCATGGACAAGCTGCGGAATTGAACATTCAGAAGTAACTAACTAGTGCATTGAATGCAGTCCTAGCATTGATAATTGCAAACTTTTCTAATTAGGGTACTTGTCAGTTTTAACGTTCTGCCAAATACGGTGAAGAGTATGTAACCTTGTCAATTGAAGATTTCAGTCATGATATTGCAAGGAAAACTACCTTAAGGTTGGTGCGCGAACCATAATCTATTTTGCAACCATAACTCAACTATAATCTACTTAATCAAATACTAAGATATTAAGTTTATAGTTTCTCTGCTATAATCTCATATACCAGGTATACTCCATAGGTAAATTCAATGGCCCTTGTACTGGTAGCTGCTAATCTCTTGGGATATTTAAATAGGATGAATCTACAGCACTTTTACTTTCTTACTTTATGGTTCTAAGTACAGTCTACTCGTAATTATTCAAATAACAAGGTTTACTATAAAGCACTAACTTCTAATAATAATATCGTAACACTCCCGACAGTTGCTGAACTTCTTTAGTAATTTTAGGAACGCTCATCGATACCGATTGATTACCCAGTATTCATTACCTGCCTTGCCACCTGTGATGTTTAAAAATCACCAAATTTAAGGCAAATAATTTCAAAAATTAGTCGAATAAAGGCAATTTGGCCGAGCGGTTAAGGCGATTGACTCGAATATTTTGAGTTATCAATTGGGATTTTCCCGCGCAGGTTCGAGTCCTGCAGTTGTCGTTATTTTTTTTGTATATTTATCTTATGCTAGTGCCATCCACTATTTAACTACTATCCGACACTTTGATGGTGATATATTCATATTGATCACTATCACTCAGAGTTAACTTTCAAATATTAACAGATATTAAAGATTAGAGATTACACATTTTTGGGGCACTCATAAGGATAAAAAAAGTGGGTGAGATTTTGATAAATTAAATACAACTACGAAAGAGAAAGAAGACAAGAGAGGTCAAGAAACGAAGGATTATACTAGTTCAACAAAGCATAAACGGAAACCCAACTAATTAATAAAGCAATGGCCCGTGGACATAAAGAATCCGCGTCCGAATCAGAGTCAGGTAAACTCACACTGAATACAGCTGGTGTAGGTAAGTCGCTGCTCAAGGCGAAGAACCAAGCAGCAATTCAAGCACAACAACTCTTTCTTTCGAAGCATATTAACTCCAACGGCCCACAAGATAAACCTAAGGTGAAACCCTTGGACTTTGAGAAGTTTGACGATGAGACGTTAGTGCGGTACAACACGCGGTACAATTTGGGGCTCCCCAATCCACAGTCAGTGAACAATGATATCTTGAATAGTGAGATAGGGAAAAAGACACACTCGAAGCGAACACAAGCTCAGAGACCGGGAGGTATCAGCAAGCCGGAACTAGCAGCACATTTGAAGGGACACTTTTTGAGTTTACCTGTGAAGGAGAATGAGATTGTTACGAATTTCTTGTACAAGGTGCTGAACCAGGAGAATGATTTTAAGTTGAGTTTCAAGTGATGTATGACTTGTGAGTAAAGTGAAAGATTCAGTTATCTTATGAGTGAACTACTGAGCTGGTTGTCTAGTTAGTGAACTGTCTCGTTGGTACTCTAAACAAATAGAGTCAGAATGGTGAAGAAATGTATAAGTAGATAATGAGAATAGAACTCATTGAATAATAAAATTATATTGTATAAGAATAAGTAAACGATAAACAATCATTGAGCCGATAATTCTCAACCTTTCTTATCAAAGAACACATCATTAACTTTTATATTCATTAATATTTTAATATTTCATAGAATTTACCAATAATTGGAAAAAGTATCAGGATCAATTGACTCAACATAAAAGTAAAAGTATATAAATAAAAAAAAAAGGGTTATCCAATGATGTTGTAGTGTTATGATTCTAATAAGAAATCGCACATGAAGTAAAGAAAAACTCAATCAATCAGAATGGTGTTGAAACCAAGGAATGGATGAATTCCTGCTGGATCAACACATTCCTCAAACACATCTATTATTTTCATTGTTTCTACGTAAAATACGTATTGAATGTATAATGATTCTAATAGAAACTACTTTATCATTCCATTGACAATGATTTCATCATTCTCCGTAGTAAATTCGTCACCAACTCTCATCTCACCTCCTCACCAACACATCCTATAAGTCCCAGTATTTCGCGTGTTGAGGAATTTCAAAAAAATCTAATCAACAAAATGGACAGTTCAACCATCATTTTCATCCTTACGCTTACGTTTGCATTTATATTCTTGAGATGGTTAATTCTGCCTGTTCCTGATCAAAATGAGATCCAGCTCGAACAAGAGACTACTAGATCAGCAAGAACTACTACAACCAACTCCAGAAGACAAGTAACTGAGAGTATGATCGAGGTGGTCCAAACCCTTGCACCTCATCTCACACGTGAACAGATCATACATGATTTACGTAGAAGTGGATCTGTTGAGCTGACTGTTGAGAGATTTTTGGAGACTGGTTCCTTGCCATTACCACCAGGAGCAGTTGCTCCTGCTGCTCCTCAAGAACAGGACGCTAGAAACAAAAAGCCTGTATCGACAAAACCAAGGAATTTACTTGAAAGATATGAGATAGATGTGACTAAATTGGACGATGCCTTGGAAGAGGATTCAGCAACAACTTCTGATCTCATGCGTAGAAAGCAAGAAATGATTTTGGCTGCTAGAAAGAGATTGGCAAAGCAATTGGGAAATGAAAAAACTGCTTAATCAATTCTGTGGAGTTGCAGAAATTGAATATTAAGTTCTCAGGTAAATGAACCTTATTCAAGTGTTACTTAAATAGATATCAACATGAGAACAATTAAGAATGAAGTGTCAAAGTTTAACGAATAGAAATATACACGAAATAATGGATTCTCACTCCAATGACTACAATGTATAGAAATTTATGAATAACACCTTTTTATTACTCAAACTAAATTACCTGTTGTCTTGAACCAATGTTGGAGTAATGCGCTTCTTTTTAGTTTCTTTAGAAAAGAATGCATCAATAGTTGGTGTTGGTTTTTCAGTTTGTTCCATCTCCACGTCTATAACTTCTGGACAGTCTTTGCTGGCTTCTATAACAATTGGTTCAGTATTAGTATTGTTAACCACATTTTCTTCAGGTTTCTCCTCGATTTTTTCAACATTCTCCAGTACGTCAATCTTTTCTACAGCTTCTTTCTTTTCAATCTCACCAACTTGACTAGCCCTCTCATATCTCTCTCCAAATATTCCTTCTTCAAAGTCAACTACTGAACAAAATCCATCAGCAGAACTAACTATTACTCTCAGCCCATCTGAATCCCAAGCCAAATCTGTAATCGAAGATAAATGTAAGTTACTCACATATCCAATTGGTTTAAAATTGTCAGTACCATAAACCACTATTGAATCCAACATGGCCACTGCTAGTATCATCTTGTATTCACTGTTGAACATCAGTAAATCAGTAGATTTATACCAAATAGGCGAAAACAGGACTACTGTTGCAGGTTTAGTCAAACCCAGAATCTTAAACACCGGAGTCGATGTTAAGCTTTGTCGCGTGTATACAAATACCGCATTCTCTTCTTCTGACCCATCAATCCCTGCTGGAGTCACCAAGAACGAACCGTCAGGAGAAAAGCTGAGTCTACGGAAAAATGACTGTAAAGTTTCAGAATGGTATAGGAAATGGTTGTCGTGCTTTTGAAACTTGTGAACCAACTTATATGTAGTGGAGTCGTAGATATTCACACACCTATCTGCCGATTGAGTCGCCACGTATTGGTTCAATGGATCCCAATACACACCTTGAACATAATGTGTATGGTCTGTCATTGTATGTATTAATTTACCAGTCACCTTTAATTTATCTGTTTCTGCTTCCTTGAGTCTGGTGATTTCGTAAATTCTTGCTGTGTTATCCATAGAACCCGCTATTATAAACTGTCCGTTGGGGGACCAGCAAATGTCGTTGATTTCACTTTGAGATGATCTCAATTGAGTTAAACTCCCCCAGCTTTCTTGGGCCTCATCTTCTTCCTCTTCTTCGAAGTTCTTAAGTATAGTCGGGGAGAGTACCCAAAGTATAAGAGTACCATCATCACCAGCACTGGCAAGTAGATCCCCCAACGGAGAAGATCGTACAACATTGACCGCCTGTGTGTGTTTACGAAGGGTACTCAAATATTCTATTCTTCTATCCTTGAAAAGGGTCCAAACTCGTATATTATTGTCACCACCAGCAGTGAAAAGACGTGACTTGGATGGAGAAGTCTGGAAATCAACAGAATAGATGGGCTGCGTTTCGTTATGCCAATGGATCGTGAGCGTAGTGGCATTCATCTTTGCTTGAGTTGTTGTTCAAAAAATTGGATGCGAATTTTAATGTTCAATGTTGGTAGGTGGAAAGAGATTGGGTGAGAGGAGTTGAAGGAATAAACGAAGTGAGGGAGATAAAGAAGACGAGAAAGAGAAGAGAGATTAAGCAGTAACCATATGTATATGAAAGGATTTATAATTGAGAGTGAGCGATACTAAGAGAAGCTGGGTAGGTGATAGACGCGTATCTTCAGTAGTATATGAACATGCGATGAACAGAGAATTGTATGAGCTAAGAATAAAAGAATTCACTAGACCAGTGAAGTTTTGGATGAAGTCATTCATGATTAGAAGTAGTTTTAAGATGTGTAGATGTTTCACATTCGTATTGAATTGATTCTAATTGTTGGTTATCTTGTGGATGAATGGTCGAATTATCAGATTAAGAGACATAAGATATGACAAATAAAGTCAGTCAAGATTGTAAGATGAAGATGCAAGTTATAAAGAAAAAGCTTAATATCTGAACCAATAACGAGAAACAGGTTACTCTTGTTTAAGTGAACTAATAAACCTTAAACACACAGTCTTTGCTCGACCTTCTATCTCTCTCTACGAACCCTTTTCAATTCAAAAAAGTGGTTTTTTATCAGAAAAAACCAACGACTCCACATGAACTTTAAAGATAGTAAAGAACTCCGTGACTTGGCTGCCACGTTCACTCTTTTAGACAAAGATGGAATGGTACTGACCGATGCATCTGAATGTGAAACTGGCCAAATAACTTCGGAAGAGGAATTGCTGACAGATGATGAAACAGATACTGAGAGCCAGCCACCAATTGCAAGTCAATGCATTTACCAGGTGCCTACATTAAGCATGAGTTCAAGAATAGGAGAAGCAAAAGAGTCAATGCCAATTGAGAAAGGAATTGAAAATACCAAAGAGGAGGTGAAACACACAGACGAGAGATATTATGATGGGTATGCTGAAGAATACATAAAGTGTATGAACTCAAACCCAACAACCTATCACTTTGTCCAACACTTCAAGTCTGTATTGGATAACAATGCATTCGAGTACTTTAGCCCTCAAACCGATAACGTCAAGTTGTTATCTGAACCAGGATTCTACTACACGACGTTGGAAGACCAAACATTATTTGGGTTTATTGTTGGTGGGAAATGGAAACCATCCAACGGAAGTTTAGTCGTAGGTACACATGTAGATGCTGTTGGTATTAAAGTCATTCCAGGAGGACTGAAGATTGATCCAGAATCCAGCAAGTACGAAAGACTTGGTGTGGCTGGATACAGTGGACCAATCAACGGGCTTTGGGTACAACGTGACTTGGGATTGGCAGGAGCTGTCACGGTAGAAAAACCAAATGGCGATTATGATAGAGTGTTGATAGACTCGAAAACACCTATAGGAACTATTGCCTCAATTCCAGAGTTCTTACCTGAGGCACTGAAATTAGGCCCAAATGGCAAGTACAATGTTCAGGGTAACGCAGCCCCAATAATCGGATACAGCGAAGAAAAATCCGTACCAACTAAAGAGGAAGCACAATCTCCATTGCTTGAAACACACTCTTTAGCGCTTTTGCGTTATATTAGCAAATTGAGTGGGTACGCTTTGAAACAAATTGTAAACTTTGACTTACACTTGTATGATGTCCAAGAAGCTACACGAGGTGGTCTTGAGCGTGAATTTATTTACTCATCGAGCTTGGATGACCGGTTATGTTCGTTTGATGCAATGTACGGGTTACTCGAGTTTAGTAAGACGTTTTTTATGGAGAAGGATATCAATGAGTACGATGGGTTAGTTGGAGTTTACTTTACAAACCATGAAGAGATTGGTAGTGGACTGAGGACAGGCGCACAGGGAGGATTCATGTTGGACACCTTGAAGACGTTGGTTAGCTCAAGAGCAGGTGTAGCAGAAGAAGCTTTGTTACAGCTTACAGAAAACACGATCTGTCTTTCGTCAGATGTCACCCACTGCCTCAACCCCAACTTTCACGATGCATATTTAGAAAGACACATGCCAAGACCTAACATTGGTCCAACGATAAAGGTTGACCTGAACCAGCACGTTTTAACAGATAGTATAGGGCAATACTTCTTGCAGCAATTGTGCGAGCAGTATGTGCCCGAGGTAAAACTCCAACAATTTCATATTAGAAACGACTCACGATCAGGAGGCACTATTGGCCCTATCATGAGTAACGGACGTAGAGGACTCAATGGGGCTAAGTTGGTGATAGATGTGGGCATGCCTATATTGAGTATGCACTCAGTTAGAAGTATAATGGGTGCAAAAGACGTGGGCTTGGGTGTTCGTTTCTTCAAAGGCGCGTTTAGCCACTGGAAAGACGTACCATGTGAGATCGACTACGAATATTAGAGATTATGTAACATTCCGCAAGTCAATCTTTCCTCGAGTAGTGTTTGTGTTCTGGAATTAAGTCATTGAACAAAGACATTCCATAGTTGTGAGCATGCGACTAATTCATGGCTCACCAATTTCTCCTATTCCCCAGAGTTCATAGTTTGTAAAACAGGTCAATATGACCCCAGAGTTCATAGTTTAATTCATCTATTTTTTATGGTTAGCATCTGGTTTGGAGCATGTCAAGGTTTGGAACATACGAACTTTATGGTAAACAAAACAAAGACAACAATCAAGGGATGAAGATACACGTCACGAAACAACGAAAAGTCCCCACACGTAAAACTTTTTACATCTCTAACACTGTCTCTTATATTTCGAATTCACAAACACGAGTGATCATCAGTTTGTTTTACTTCTTAGTGTATCCTCTTCAATTGCAACAATCACACTTTTACCCTTTTGGTATTTCGCAACAATAGATCAAAAGAAGAATTTCAAGAGCTCATAATGGGAAATGATACACCGTGTATTTTATTTTCTTGCATTCCCCGTTAGATTCAACGCTTTTGTTACTTCTCTATTGTATGTTTATCCAGCTACAGTCAATTAAGGAATGCATTTATTAACAAGGAAACAAAGGACCCATTAGACATGAAGATTGTCAACGGAACAATGTACAATGTTGAAAAAAAAGAGGTAGGGAGAGAATTGAAGTGGTAGTCGTTAATCGTAAGGAAGTGTGTGTGGGTAGCCCCCCCAATAGCTTGAGGTGTGTGAAAGATGCACCTGTGCCTGAAATGGAATGGATTATTGAATATGCAGTGAAGCCCTGTCAGGGCAAGCGACAGGGGAATCCACAGTTAGTTTTACTATGCTCATCTTGCGTACACGTAGTAGCAATAATGCAGAGTGAAGTAATCGTGTGTTCTCACTTTTGTGCTTAAAGGTACGATGTACCTTACAATGTAAACACAAAGGAGATGGCAACAAGCGTGCCCAACATACATGCGATCTTTGTTGATCTTTGGTTAGGTGTATAGGATGATGCGGCACCCAGGTGTGCGGTGGCGCTGGCGGAAGTCAACGTCAAGGTTTTCATGTCCGCAACTGAACTAAATGAGCTATCGGTAGCTACGAGGAGCGATGCAGTAGATGGTAAACTGCTGGTAACACCTTCGGTGGAGATTGAATCAGGACTATTGTTCTTTTGGAGCTGACTCTCCGAAGTAAGACTCTCCGAGCTCACAGCTGTGACCAATTGCAAGCTGGTGAGGGAAGCAGTTGCTAGCAGGGTGCTGGCAGTTATTAAAGTGGTGTCAACTAAAAGGGACATTATGAGTTAAATGATTATCAAAGGAGTATGTGGTTTTTTGAATATATAAATTTATCATGCAAATCCAGCCGTTTATATAGATTATTGACACTTTGTTAGGAGTAGGTAAACACATGCTATATGCTACACCCAGATTCTCAAACAGGGTTTGTGTGGGATGCGAAACTTTGTGTTACATTTCCCAGACATATAGTCGAGGCACGCGGCATGGGGCCTGAGTGTAACGAAAAAAAGAAAAATCTGCTACAACAATAAGAAAAAGGTACTAAAGCCCACAAAGGAAGCAATGGAGGAGCTATTGTAGGAGTGTAATTATCAATAGGCTCTTGTTATTTGCAAGGAGGAACAAGAGATACAATCACTATTCGTGAGTTACGTGAGGTTACACTGGTTTTCAATGGGAAACAACAACTCCGTCATAATGCATGAGACCATGCAGTATTTGAGGCGTGTGACAGTATGCTGAAGCACAAAAAATATTATTGCTATCAATTCGACGCTCCTAATTAAATCAACCTACCTGATGTCATATGAAATTGGGGAAGAAGCGACACAAGTCGTTTAATTGAAGCAAGTGAGTGTTTCAATAAAGCACGATACGTAATGAAACGCTAGAGGCCATCGCAAACCCAGCAAAACCTAGCAACCCGAGACTGCAAACAAAATATACTTAAAACATTAAGCTTTATTATATTGTTTCACTCAACTCGATCTAACATTATACTCCCAGATTTCTAAATGTTGGGAATTTACCCTCTTCAATTCTGGCCTGGAAGCGCGTAGATGCTACAAACAGGAATTAGAACAATAAGTGGCTTTACTTTTTGGGAATAATTGGGTTTGGATGAAGATTTCGTTAAAGGTAAATCCTATTCATCAAACTTGCACCCTGAGTAAGCCGACTTGCGTTTCAATAGGAGCATGGCGGATGTACAGATTACCACATACATCCAGAGAGAATGTGCATAGCCTAGTAATACTGTTTACTTCATTTCACGGTTTGGTGACTTGAGCTCAAAATCATACCCACTCAAATAGAGAACAACAGTAGCTACAAGAGAGGGGGGGCTATAACCTAATTACGAAATGAACCCCATTAGGCACAGGATATATATTTTGTAGCTTCGTGCATTTTAAGTTTCGAGAGTGACTATTTGCGTTGACCCTACCTTTGGTCTACTCGTCAGTTTACCAAAATGCTGTACCAGGGCATGAAACGGAAATGGTGGATATCCTCCGGAACACCAATATGGATAGATTTTTTGGAAGACGTCATGTTGGCATAGAGTTTCAGGATAAACGCAATACCTAATCAAATACTTGTCCATTTAGATTCTGATCATAACTAGATTTAATTGATTTCTCAACTAACAACCAATGTTTCAACTTGTTCATTTGCGTTATCAACTCGTGATGAAAGTAGGCGCGGGGCCTGAAACAGTTTCGAGAATACATACCTTACCTCTAAGTATCGCTAATATGCAAGTTCTCATTAAAGTTAAGGCAACATTCTCCTAATCACTTGAACATTTTTATCATATGTTAAATTTAGAAGGTCGTTTGTTTCAACTTGAGCCCAGGAATAGAGGCTAAGTCTAGAGAAATAACTGAAACACTTATTGAAACAGTATTCACTAATAATGCATATGATCAACTTGATACTGCTCATGATTACTTTGAAACTCTAGCTAAAGGCATTTTGGTTGAAAATCTTCCATTATGCAACCTCAACCTAATTTGGATAGTTGAACATTTAACTAACATTTGCACTCACAAAAGTATTTGGATCTTGCATGCACTTTTCTAATGGAGAGGTAGAATACAAACTAAATGCCAATAACATTCCCCCTTGGACTAACACAACACACTAATTTGAAAACGAAGTGTAATTGAAACATAATTAGGTTCAATGAATGTTTTAGAAAAGAGGCTTTTCTTAGCACCATTTTTTGTGCAGAATTTATTCTTTGCGGGTGAGCCCTTACATGTTCAAAGATTGAGTTCATTGACCTGGAACTATTTCTTATTGATGATCTAAATAGAGCGTTGTTGATTACTTGTTTAAAGCTTGAATTCAAAAATGAATCTTGGTGTTTTTCTTCTGTGCTTCTTGAAGGCTCTTAAATTCCATACATGAAATTAAATCAAGCGAAGAATCGAAATTCAATTCCTTATGGCTCTTGCTGATTACTGCAATAGTTCGGATTTGCCCAACGAGAGCAATCCTTTGGTGTATATCATTGAAACTTACGCTTATCTAACATTTGAAATATTTAGTAAGTTACCTGCTTTTAAAGTTATTTGAAGTTGTCAGTACTGAAAAGCAATGCACTCATCATGAACAGGGCTTTACAGGGTCTTTATGCGGGAAGCTTCGCTGGAACTGTAACAAGGGTGACTAGAGTGTCTTCTGAAACTACCATGAAACTTTTGAGTCTCGCTATCGGATTATCCCGCTGTTGACATTTTGTTCCTGGACTATTGATGATCTATTGATGAAAGTTCAGTCTTGAATATTTTAGGTGGTAAAGTTTGATGGGTTGAATATCTATTGATTATTCAAGAACAGATTTTCAGTCTCAAAATGCTTTTCTCGTAAGGAAGACCTTGCTCATTAAAATTCACACATTATCTCGCTCGAAAGATGGTTAAGTTGAACAGTAACATCGAAGAAGTTTAAATTCCTACTACGATGAACAAGCGGGCATTTTGCACTGTACTCAAAGTCTACCCTTGGCTTTTGTAGATGTTTTAAAGAAATCAGGTACACCGCCCATCAAACGAGAAGTTTAAACAGCCAGTCAGTATGTTCAAACTTAATTGAAGGTACTAAGTGTAGGCTTGATAAATGTTGAGTTATAGACAGGATATTGGAGGTTGGGGATATGTATTCAATTGGTTTAAGCAGATGAAAATAGGAGCAAATACATCTCCACTAGTCCAACGTATTCACAAGGTGTCCACTACCTCTGGTTCCTATGAAATATGCTAATTGACTGATTATCTTTCATATCATGCGATCAAAAAAATAACCCAACAAAACAAAAAAATAAACTAAAATAACACAAAACCCCACATATCAATGCATCAAAAAATATTGATATCTCGAGTAAGGGTTGACTAGTGGCAGTGGTTTAAAACTACCTAGCTTGGTTGATTCGTGGACCCTGACAGTTCAGTTGACTTGACAATGTTTCCACCAAAAGTTAATTTAATTGGTCTAACTTTAGATTTAGTAAACTGCTATTTTAGGTATTGAATGGTAAACAATCATGAAGAACTACTGAATAATTAATGAGACTCGTGGAAGAAGTTGAATATGAATTTGACCGAATGAATCTTAATATATTTTCTCAGAAAGGAAGTTCTGGAAGGTTGTTGAATAACAGATACTAATATCAAGAAACCAAAGCTACTGCTTTAGACATTGTCGGTAAGGCTGCCATGTTAATCAAATACTCTATTTGCTTAAGAACACAGTTAATCAATTCTGATTTATGATAGACTGAGTGCTTAACTACTTGACTTAGATTGACTGAATCATCAGACAACTCCGTCGTTACTAATATGTAAAACTGGCTAGATACACTCAGTCTACAAATTTCACCAAAGATAATGCTAAGAAAGACTCCCCGGTAGGTGGCTAGAATATAGAGAACTATTAGCTATTAACTCTTATTTCAAAGGGTATATGAACCATGAATTGGTATATAGGTGGGGAAGTGCCTCAGCACTGTCTCAGAAACAAACGAAAATATCAAATAACATACTGGCTATTAAAGTTATAAAAGAATAAAGCTACATTTGTTGCATTTCAAAACAGTGAACGACCAGCTGAAGAAGAATGACACTTTGATGATTACAAGGTTGAAAAGATCTAATACGACACAGACACCTTACAACCAAATTCTTCTAAGGATGATGCGGTGGCTCAATGGTAGAGTTTTCGATTCCAAATCGAACGGTTGCAGGTTCGATTCCTGTCCGTGTCAACTCCTTTCTATTTTTTTCCAACTTACATCAAACAATTAGCCAATGAGCACGACCTTCTTGTTGACACGATTCGAAATTTGGATCGAAATTTAAAGAATACACATCATTGAAAGTAGATCCATTATGGTTGTATTGGCAGCATCTATTTGTACGCGTGGTGGTAAGGCATTGTTGCTGAGACAGTTCCGTGATTTGAGTAAGGATAGAATCCAGGAGTTGTTGGCCAACTTCCCTACTCTTATTCTGCTGGGTTCACTGCAAACCAGCGTTGAGGACGACAGCGTTAGATATGTGTATCAGCCATTGGAAGAGTTTTATATTGTTTTGATTACCAACAAGTCGTCCAATATCTTGCAGGACATTGACACATTACACTTGTTTGGTCTGACAATCAGTAACCTTCTCAGAGTTGTTGAGGAGCGTGAAATTTTCGACAACGCGTTCGAGATTATTAGTGCTTTTGATGAAATCATCAACTTGGGATACAAGGAGAACACTACAATGTCTCAAATCCTGACATTCTTGAGTATGGAATCGCATGAAGAAAAGATCTTTGACATTATTGAGAGAAATAAGGTTGTTGAAGCCAACGAAGAGAAGAAGAGAAAGGCTAAGGATATTCAAAGAAGAGAATTGGCTATTAAGGAGGGCCGTAAGATAATAGGACAAGATAATAACGATGTTTACCGTGGTTTGGGTAACCAGAATGGCTTGCAAAATGAATATGGCTCACTCCAAGCAGCTCCAGGATACCCTTCGACTGCAATCAACGAAGGTGCCTCTTTGCTTGAAAACCAACAAACTTCAGCACCTTTAAGAGGTGGAGGATTACAGTTGGGTTCAGCTAAAAAACCAGCCTTTAGAGCTCCACCAGCAGCTGCCGCAGGCGCCGCTGCTGCTGCAAGAAACTATGCTCCTGAAGTAGCTGCACCAGCACCCACAGTACGTCCAGCTATACCGGCAACTCCAAAGACCCCTAACAATGGTATTCTTGTCACTGTATCCGAGAAGGTGAATGCCGAAATTTCTCGTGATGGTGCCATTGTATCTTCAGAAACCAAGGGTGACTTACAATTAAGAATCAACAACCCTGACTTAGCTCATTTCAAGATTATTGCAAAAACAGCAGACAAGGCTGCAGGTGTGCAATACAAGCCACATCCAAGTGTAGACAAACAACTTTTCACAAGTCAAGGTGTGATTGGATTGAAGGACAAGACCAAGTTGTTTCCTTCAAACGATCAAGCTATCAGTGTATTGAAGTGGAGAGCTTCTGGTGGCAAGGAAGATCAATCGTTTGTTCCATTGGTGTTCACTGCTTGGGTTAGCGTAGACGACCTGGGAGTGGCTCAAGTAACTTTGGAGTACGAACTTAGCGCAAAGATCATAGATGCATACACTCAAAACCCTGGTTTGTCGATTAGTCAATTTAAGATCTTGGTACCTGTGAACTCTGAAGAAGTTGTGTTGGCAGAAGAGTACGAGAATATCTCCTACGAAGTAGCTGACTATGGAGTTGTGTTCTCTGTAACTGACACACTGATTGAAGAATTGGCCAACGGTGGATCGTTTGAGTTCACCATCCCAGCACAAGATGAAGATTCATTATTCCCACTCCAATTGCAGTTTGAAATCTCGAACCTGGAAGATTTGACGAGCGACGTCACATTAGGAAAGGTGAATGTGGTAGATGTAGTAGGAGTTAGTGAAGATGAAGAACTGTTACCATTTGACTTGAAGTACAATTTGGTAACAGAAGAATATCATGTTGTCTAAAAAACTATCTCTAAAATATAATGGAGGATGAGTTTGGGAAACGAATGTTCAAGATAAAGAAGAACGTTCCCTTTTGGAAGGGAAAATGTAGAAACAAGAGAATAGCTTCGATTAAGCAGTTCCATTTTTATTGGGACAAATGTATCTAGTTTGTATAACTTCAAAATACAATTTTTGAATCGCATAATAAGTTGTGGAGTAGTAGCACGAGTGATACTGGAAAGACCCAGCGCATCAACTACACAGCTGGTTCTGGTAGGGGATTAGGATACAAAGCTTTGTTGTTTAACAAGCTACGTCTTCCCTCTTGGAGTTGTGTTCTATTTGAAATGAAGTCTGCAAGCTCATTAGTAAGTTATACTCTCAACGGGATACTATTGCAGAAGTGACAGAAGAAAGACAGTTTAAGGATTTAGTTGTTGAGCGTAAGTTTTATGACTCTAAAAGCAACTACTTAAAAGTCCTCTCATCGAGAACAGTCTGTCCAGTTAACGATTACAATGCCTGTGATGACAACGAGCGAAAAAGTCAATTGCTGCAGACAGTTCAACTTTATGAGTGACAAGGGGTTGATATGTTATTTTATCTTGGTTACAATTTGACACAATTGATTGACACATTGATGTAATTAGGAACTGTAAGTAACTTTAGGAGAAGCTGTATGGCGTTTAAAAGTGATTGCTATGTTAATGAATAGAATTTTAATCTATTTAGTGTGCTATGAACAATAACTACTATAGCCTCTTGGGCTAATTTATGACACATAAGTGTTTTAGTTTCTAAAAATGTTGTATTCAGTTGTCTGGTTTCCACCTTTCTGATTGGTTTAGATAGACTAATTCTACTATTACCATTTCCAATCAGAATTGCTCAATTCAAGTGTCTAACTTCTATGTCTTCTCTGTTTAAGTGAACAATCATCCGTAGCGGATAAAGGATTTCTTGGTATTGTTCTTTCCTTTGTATGAAACTAGATCTCCAGGATTATAGTTCAAATTACCGTGTTCTCTAGGTATATGTTTGGTAATCGAGAGGATATTCAACCAAGTGTGAACCAATCATTGAAAACCTTTTAAGTAGTATCAAATAAACTCAAAAATTTTAAACAATCATCGTCACACCTGTTAATGCCACTGAAAACTTTAATCTTAAATCTTCTTCTTTATTCAACAGATCAAGTTCGTCTAAAATAATTCTTCGGGGTTCTTTCAATTCTCCTGTTGAAATATGCTCCTTAACATGTGTTACGATTATGTTAACTCCTTCCAATGGATATTCAGAAGATCCCAGAGCCAAGCATTCTTCCTTCAATCGTTTGAGTTCATTTACAAGGAAGCTCGGATTCAAGTGTCCGTATAACTCCGCTTGTGCGATTGAGTTGGTGTTGGAGCATTCCAAAACGATTGTTTTGAGCAGTCCATTGTTAACTAATGGAGCTACCGATCGCCACACTTGTCTATTGTAATCTAAACTCGATATTGTATCGCTTTCAAAGTCACCAAAAACAAGGATGTGTTCTTTTTTCTTGTATGTTATCAAGAATGCAGACGAGAGATAGTTTGTATCCTCTGAGATTTTCCCATGGTTCAAGGGGAAGATTGTGACAGAGTAGTTTGAGTTTGGTAGTTGAGTTGGTGAGTTAAATTCTAATGGCTTGAAGTTGATGAAAGGGAGATTGGGCCATATTATACCGTTGAAAATATACTTCTGGAGCAGATCGCAAGTGTATTGAGAACTGAAGACGTTTCTTGATCCCTTTTCAACTCTGGCAAAGAAGGGCAGGTTGACTACCATTCCGCTGACGTGGTCCAAATGTGGATGAGAGATCAAGTAATTGACACACCCCAGTAATATCTTTTGAGCTAATCCGAAAGCATTCTTCTTACCTAGACCTGCAAAGGGAGTCAGTAGTGGAACCTTGACATACAGTTTAACAGGCAAGGCATCATCATAATAATCAAGGGGTCGACACCTAGGAACGGCCTCCACGCTTGAGTTTTCCCCAAGTATAATCTCACTAAGCAGAGATAACCCAGAACCAGCATCAACCATTAGCAACTCTCTATCAAGTACATCATCAGATATCAAATGAGCATAAGAAACACCATACGGCTTAACCAACAAAGCACAAGTCCCTACATCCAAGGGGCCACCAGAAGCCCCCAAAAAGGTGACCTCAAACATACAAGCTGGATAACAAGCAAATTCACCGTCAAATGAATTTCAATGAAAAGCGTATGGGCTTCTATTTTTTCTCCTAGATCTTTAAATGTATAGAACACCTTGCGGGGCATTCCAGAGCCCACTGGTATCTAATTCGGAAGCGACACAAAAGGCACGAAAATGAGTACACAACCCCAAGTTTATAATGATTGGTCCATGTAGATAGGAAGTAGTTTACGTAGTCTTCAGTTAGTGATGGGGTGAATTTTCTTGATGTGAAGAGATGAATTGTAGGGTTGGCAATACAAATGCTTAGAATGTGTTCTTTTTTAGAAGTGGTGTTTCAATCAGACTTAACTAGAGGTACAGAGACACTTTATGGTGAAGGAGTTGCGTAATCTCCAGAAACATTGGGTGGAATTTTCTCGTAATGTAAAAGAACCCCACAAGTGTGAACATTGAGTTGAAAATATTGGTAAGGCATTTATATGGTTAGTAATTTGTAATATATGTGTATATGAATATTTTAAAAGATCAATATGGAGATTGAATAGAGATTAGGATAACACAAGGATCAAGGATCAAGAGAAAAGGGTATTAATTGGTTGTGAGATGGGAGGAGGGGAGGGTGTAAGGTGTGATACAAAAATGAAGACAATTGAAATGAGATTTGAGTACAGACGCATGGATGGAGGAAGAACACAGAAAGATAATGAAGAGAGCACAGAAACATATAAGAAGAAGCACAGGTGGTGATTGTTAGACTCTTGCAGAACACTCGGGTCTAAGATTTAAGGATTCTAGAAGATTGACATACCGTTATGGCCGTTAAGTGGTTGTTGTAGTCCAGTGTTTGGGTAATGTTTGTGTAAATGAGGCTAAGTTTGTTGGGATTGGATGGCCGATCTTTTATGCCGATAAATAAAGGGATTTTAGTCAGGATTGAGCGGAAAGGACCTAAGATTTGGGTACTTTGGGGTTCAATACCAAACACCACACCTGAACACAAAATAACTAAAGTGTGGTTCGGTGGAATGAAGTAGGGAATGGAGATACTGACGAGACTCCAATGTGCAGCAATATTAATTGTTAAATCGGATGATAAGTTGCAGGGAGATGTGGGATGCGGAGTGTGTATATTTTGAATTTGTTAAATGCATGAGGCTTGAATAACACAAACAACAATGACATTGCGAAGGAGATCCCAAGCATAAAGGGGGAGGAGGAGGAGGAGGAGGAGGAGGAGGAGGAGGAGGAGTAGTTTTAAAGATGTCCTTGATTGAAATAGATAAGGTATACAAGTAAGCAAATTACGAATGAAAGTTAATATGAAGAATATGGTTAGTAACATAAAACTACGAATGAAAAAGATAAGCATAGCCTTTTAGGTGTATGTATAAAGGTTATATAAAAAAATATAATTGCCACGAGAAGAAGTTTGAGCATTGTGGATAGAAGCATGAAGTGAGACTTTTGTGAAGGCAAATGATTATATGAAAGGGCCAGTAGAATGACGTAGCGAATGTGATAGACAAGGCATTCTTTTAATTGGTTCGTTTGTGAAAATTAGTTGAGAAGATTTAAATTAGAAAAGGTAACTAACATGAAAAATAGTTTAGCCTAAGAAGATCAGGGAGTATAATATTCAGCCTTGTTTGTTAACAATACACTTGTTCTAAAACTGTACCGCAATCCATGCAGTAACACATTTGTGTGTCCACCTCATCTCTATTGAATACATTTCATCTTTGCATAATCTTCACAAAACTGTCTTTTCAAGCACTGGTGTTATTGCATTTAGGTATGTCACATTTGAGACAATGTCAGAGGACACTGAACACAAATTCTTATGTCAACTCTGCGAACACGGCCTCTCAAGTTTATAATTGACCGAATAATCTGTGTTTTCATCTCTTGTCAGACTCGCCTGACATTTCCAAACGAGTTATTGCGTTATACATATAAACAACGTCAATTTAATTTCACCTCTTAAGAACTACATAGATACTTTTGGTTATAGCCACTTAAGAGAAGTACAGAAAGAACAGCAGAACATAACATGAAGATTCTGTCGTGATACCACTCTACGAAACTATTCTTTCTTCCAAATCACATAAAAGTTTACTTGACACTCTCAAAACCTGTTCCCAAGCACAATAAGAAATCAATAACTACCGAGGATGTTACAAATATGCATCTTTATCATCTAGCTCCTACTAAACCAACGTCACTAAATCCGTTGTCCAGACTTCGTCTTTAAAATACCCAACCAATAAATTCCTCCAAGCACCCCAATGATTTTGCACCCATAAAATTTTCATTCTTGAATCATACAAAATTACCAAGTACACTTCAAAATCCATATCTACACCCGAAAGTAATAGGTATTTTAGTATTTTCTTCTTAACAATAGAGAAAATTCCAAAAATACGTTAAATTATTACTAAACTTCTTAAATCTTTTATTACTCCTAAAGAGTTAACTGATTATGCACACTGTGCATAAAGAGTCTACTGTTGGCTACTACCGTAACCTCTAATATCTCCCGCAAACCTCCAGGACTGCGAAGAAACTTCGATATTCTTCTCATGCGCAAAGTCAGCCAGACGTGTGGTGAAGTCTCCAGTTGTACTGTCATCAGTCTTGATAGTAACCATGGAGAAACGGTCCAATGATCTAGCATCCCTATAGTACAAAACACGCATGCAATCCATTACCACCTTCTTAGCTTCTTCCTCACTTACATTGACATACTCTGGGTCTGAAGGGATCAATTGTCTCAACAATGGAACAGCCAAGTGCTTACCGAATCCAGTTGCCAAAGCTGAGGATCCGTATGTGACTCCATACAAGTCAACATATCTCAAGAATGGAGAGCCGTCGTCATTGAATCCTCCAACAATCATAGCATTCCACAATGGGTCCACCTTCGATCTACGGTTGTACATCACTCTCGACAAATATTCGTGTACATGAGGAGCTCTCAATTCATGTCCTCCGTCATTATCATACTCTTCACCAGTTTCCAACTCATCCAAGATTCTCTGGATCTGTTGCATGTCAGAAACGTCTCCCAGAATACCAACAACAGTTTCCTTTCCAACTCTGATCAATCTCTCGACATTGTTGAAACGGAGCAAAGAACCATAAGATCCCATTGTATCTGCCGCCATTATTATACCATTCTTATACTTGAGTGCAATAACTGAAGTTGTGGTGATTATCGGCTGCTGTGAGTTCATCTTAGGGAAGTTGTCAGCTCCAGTTTCTGGTTGTTGTGGTTTAGCATTGGCAATCGCATGATTATATTTGCCATAAGTGGCATCAGATGGTCTACCCCAAGCAAGCGGTCCGTGATTCATCCTGTTTATATGTTTCTAAGACTTGATTGATTCCCTAAAGGTTTGATTTTTGTCCAAAAAGTTGCCACTGGTTGGGAGGAATATGCAGGATAGGTATTATGTGTTGATGATGAGAGGGTTGAGTGTGGATGTGGGAGTAGGTGGATGAGGCGATGGAAATGGGACTCAGTTGGTTATCGGTGAATAAAGGCGATTGTATATTTTTATTGATGCAACTGTCTTGTAATTTGTTGTACTATTTAATGGTGTATTCGTGTTGATACATTGATTATTAAGTATACTAGAAAAGAGTAGTGACATGAATAACAGAAAATGATAGGAAGACAATGGTAGGCTACTTGTGTGTCGTTATACGTAAAAAGGGAGTATAAGAAGTAAACTAGTAGATTAAAAATGAATTTGAAGAGATACTAGTTGTTTCAAGTATTTCCTTAGTACAGGCACAAATGAGTCTAGCAAAAGTACATCTACAACTAGACGTGCAACTAAAACTACATGTGCAAATATGAGAAGAAGGAGCTACTAAATAAAGTAGAAGTCACCTTTAACCAAAGAACATCACTAGCATTTCCATCATTTGTTCACTCTACTTGGAATTGCATCATTAATGATCCGTGTATGTTTACTACAGCCAATCTTTCTAATTCTTCATTCAATACTTAAAATAATGTGCACTTAAGTGGAAGTACTTCACTCATCACTGTATCTCATTCAATGGACCATATCATATAGTTTCCATCTCATTCAAAATTCACTTCGTGTAATATTCAACACTTAAAAAACAACTTCAGCACCTCCAGTAATAACATTTTCAATCTCATCCTCCTTAGGAGCCTTATATCTAAATCTCTGCGACAATTCGGACCTCGAAAAGAACTCTCCATTCTGTGGTTGTACTGGGTTAGTGTTCACATAAGACAGGTAGCTCTTGCTACCACCACTTGGAACGACTCCTTCCGGGGCCATAGGATGTGGTTTCACGGCCTTGGAAACTTGTGCTACTTAATGTTAGTATTCAATTCGTATTGTCTCCATAAAATCATACATACCAGCCTTGTGTGGACCTCCAATAAACTTGATAAGTGGAACGTGCTTCAATAATCTAGTGCTAGCTCTCATATTTGCTTGTAGTTTTATCTGAACAAAAAAAAACGGTCTTAATTGGTGATCGATTCCCCGGCATTTTTGTTCCTGCACTTCCGGGGTTTACAAATAAAGACAAATTTTGCAACCATTACTAGCTTGTATTGCAAAGGTTGATGAGTCAGACACTGGGTATCCATCTATTACCTGATGAAGTAGTTAGTCGTGTTCTTTACTTGCTACATTTTCCATCCAATACGTTCGATGACTTGATCCTGTTTTTGCTTACTTCCAGTTACAATTATTTTCACTTCAGACACCTCCTTTATACTTTGCAGCCTATAACTTTGGACTTGTCCAAAAACCTGACCTCACCTAGACATTTCAATGTGAACCAGCTGTTAGGTTTATTAAAAGATCCTTTTATTTCTGCCAGTATTCTGGTTTTGAATGTTGTACATTTGAGTGGTCATGTTTTATTTGGTCAACTAATGGCAAAGAATATACTGAGCTTAACTAGTTTGAAAGTATTATCAATAAAGACCAACACTATAGATGCTTTGGAATGGATCGGTAGTGATACAGCTCCCCTGCTCATGAAGTTGCTGATTATATTTGAAAAGTTGAAACGACCACTGAATGAAAAGGTTAAGCTCATCAAACATTCATTACTGCAAACAAAGTTCAACCTACAACATTTGGCTATTTCATTAGACAAACCAGTATTCTACACACGCTTCCACTCGTTGCTTCTTCTACTAACCTTTGAATCCGACTCTTCTCAAACTCTTTCACTGCGCTACTTGGACCAAACTTTGATCAAGAAGTATCTGCTGATTTTGACCAACAGAAAGCATTTCGGTTTTGGAAGTCTCATTTACAGTATCATAGATACCAATAGAAGAAGTTTACGCCTGATTTCTTTGGAGAAATTGGACTTTACTTTGGTATTTAACCAATTGTTTTTAGTGACCTACAGCCTACCTTCACTCCGACTTTTGATCTTGGATACAATATCGAGCTCCGCAATGAAAGAATGGTACTATGATTTCCAATTGCAAAACAAACTGTTTAGAAATAACAGAAAACCGTGTTTTATTGCCATGTACAGCAATATCAGTGACTACCTATACACCAAAACAATATTGAATAACATGGAACATTGGTCTTGGATCATTGGAAGGTCGGAAGCATTGGAGGAAATAAAGAAAGAGTTGAAAGTATTCTAGGTCAATAAGAATCTATATTTTAATTAATTAATTATTACTTTCTATTATTAAAGTTCACTAACTTTCAAGGCATTCTTTTTCATATCCTTCAATAAGTGGTCAAAATTTTCAAACTTCAGGTCTTCAAAACTAGCATCAAAGTAACTCAATACCATATTCATTCCACCCTTTGGAGTAGAAACAACGTTAAGCATAAAATCAGCAACTTGAGGTGGAAGATCTTGGGAAAACACCATATTCTCTATTAAATCATTCTTAACTTGTCCCAAGTTCGAGAGCTTAGTAGTATCTTGTTTTGGTAAGCCCAAGGTTCCTTGAAAGAATTCTTCTTGGTTTCCCAAAACGTCCTCATTAACTTTTTCAAAGTACTTTGCGTTAACATTGAGTAAACGTCTGTTGTTAACTGCAAGCAGTAAATTGTTTTGAATCTCTTTTGCTAAATCCCAAGAGAACTCGTTAACTCTAGCCAATCTTTGCGTGAATCCAACATGCGCCATTGTTGCAATGATCTTTCTATTTGGCTCAACAGCTCCATCTGGAAGGAATCTTCTCATGTTAATTGCAATTTTGTTTGCAGTATGGTAGTCTTGACCAATAATCGGTTGGATCGCAACTGCAAGGAGTACTTCAATGAATGAAGTCAAGCTGACTCCTTCTTTCTTACATGCTTTTAACAAGATCCCAACCTCTTGTGGTGTGTAATTGACTCTCTTGAAAGCAATGGAAGGCTCAAATCTACTGGGAGTTCTTCCGGGCCATTTAGAAAGATCATAGGGTATTACTTTGTCAAAGTATTTTTCATCTCCAAAGCTATAGTCCAACTTATAGCTCTCAACAAACCCATCTATTGGATCTACCAATCCACCCACAATTAAGTTTTTATCTTTAGAAAAGTTGAATATCTCAGCTTCTGAGTCTACACTAACATCATCCAGTTCATTTTGGAAGAGCTTTAACTTGTCAGCAATCAATTCGTGAATATGGGCACCTGCCATTCCATCGGTAATTGTGTGATTGAAAGAAATGGTCAATGTTCTAGAACCGATCAAGAAGACTCTGAATAAAGGTTCTTGAACTCCATGTTTAAATTCAACTTTAGTAACTTCTTTCATCAACTTTTCATTGACTAAACCATCCTCCAAGTACTCTTCTTCACTCAATTCAAATACCACTTGACCAAACTTGACACTGTCCAATGGACGGTAAACATATTTTCCAATATCTGAATCTTTAAAGACATTGCTCGCAAACATCAACTCTTCAAGAAGAACCAGTCTAAGAACCTTGAACAATAACGGTTTGTTCAAAGAGATAGCATAAGTGGTAGAAATCAGAAAGTTTCTGAAGAAATGATTTGCATCTCTACTTCTATTGAATATCTCACTATAACTAAGAGCACGCGAATACTGAACCATGGCGGCGGTGGGGGAGCGAAAATTGAGGTGGATAAACTTTTCCTTTTATAGCATGATCTGCATTACAGATAACGGAGTCAACAAGGGCAAAAACGGAGAAGGATATATCTATACGGGTGTTTTGTAAACTAAACCCCTATAATGATGGCGATTCATTATAGGAGTAAGAGATCAGTGGAAACAAAGAGTAGAGATAGCGATAGATAACCAACAAGATTGAGATAGATAACGAATGAAATAGTTGTGAAGAAAAGCAAGACAGCAAAGAAGAACAAGAGAATCTTACTGTTGAAACTTAAAGCCGTATCATTCCATTAAAACATGATGACTCAGGTATCAAGCTAAGTCAAGAAGAATTTGGACGTTATTCATGTAGAAAAGTGAATCAAAACCGATAAACGAACAATTATGAGCCCGTATTTAAAGGCTAAAAGGAACCACAGTTGTTAAGTTCTTCAGTAAATTAAGCTATTCGAAAGTGATGGCTCGAGAAGAGATTATTAATTGTACTATATCCGATGACTTGGCAAGCATAAAGTGAATTTCGATGGAAAAGGAGGTATTGAAGAAGGGTCTTTCGTACAATCAGAAAATATATGTCAAGTTGTAATCAAGTTGTAATCAAATTGAACTCTCAAATTACCGAATTACGTTGGTCTTATCTCTCTTACACTACAACTTACTTATCATGCTTAACGGTTTTAATTAATTGCAACTTATTTGTTAGCTGTCCAACTTTGTACTTGACTTGAATCGATCTCATATTAAGATGAGAATTTCACTAAAATGTCCAATTCAATCAGTACAACTACAGTGTTCTAACTTGAATTGAAGTATTTAAACAGGACAACTCACACTCTCTAACAAGAAAACTCATACTCTCCCACAGACTTTACTGCACCTTAATCACTCCTTACGACTACCATTTCCATTCTTATAATTCTTCATACATTCACTCTTTATTTCCTGCATACTCCGAATAAATCAACACGAAAACGTTACATGTTCAAATAACCTTAGCATCTACTTCTATTCATCATGACTGACGTCAAATTGCAAAGAACTATAGCCCGTTTCCAGGCTAAAATCGATACTGGTTCGTACTATGAAGCCCATCAAACCTTAAGAACAATTGCTAATCGTTATATTCACCTGAAACAATACACACTGGCCATCGATCTTTTATATCAAGGAGCTCTTATATTAGGTCAGAACAAAGAGTATGCAAGTGCTAGTGATTTGATTTCGTACTTGTTGGATGTCTACAAAGAAGCTGGTGTGACAGCAGCCGAGAAGGAACGTAAATTACAGTTGATTGAATTGTTGCTGTTATTACCTGATGAAGAACGTACCTTATTGGATTTATCCAAGCAAACCATAGAATGGTCCCAGACCCCAAGCAATAAGTTCGGTGATAGCGATTTACACCACTTTTTTGGAACCAAAATCTTACGTGGCTTACAGGAACTGGAAGCCAAGGACTCAGAGACTGAGAAGTTGTTTGCATTTGCTGAGTTGCACTTGATTTTAGGCACTCACGATTCGTTACCAATATATGTATCATTCTTACACCAATGGTATCAACACGCTACTTCAGAACAAACTGAAGAACCATTGGATGCTGGAATTTTCTTAAGCAGAGCTGTATTGAACTATGCATACTTGAGAAACATCAAGTTTGCACAAGAGTCAATTGCTTTATTTGAGATTAAGGATGAAAGTGAGCTCATTGAAGGAGTCAAATTATACAAAAACCATTCATTAGTGAACTTCTTGCAATTGTTGGTGGAAACGTTAAAAACTAGTAAAGATAACGGAAGTAAGTTCCTCAAGTTGTACAACCAATACAAAGAATTACTTGCTAAGAATGGTCTTACCCAACCGGTGGAATATTTGGGGCGTTTATACTTTGAGTTGCAATTGGGTAACACAGGAAACCAACAAAACATGTTAGCTAATTTGATGGGAGGATTATTTAAGTAATTAAATACACTGAAGAATAAGGTGATTAATCTTCGAACTAATCTAATGAAAGAATACTACTTTCTTCAATTAAATTGTAGTGAAAACTACTCGACTTCTAGATGATATTTATTTAAAGCGTTTTTTATAAAAATAGGATAGGATTTTTTTGCACCCAAAAAAATTCATACTTTATACAAGAGTTTCTCCTTTACTTTATAATCATTCAAATGGGGCAAAACTAGGATATTCTTGAAGACGGTACTTAGAACCTAACTCAGAAATCTTAGACTGCTCCTCTTCAGTCAATTCAAAATTGAAGATATCCAAATACGATTTAATCGTAGCAAAGTCGACAGAGGCAGTAACTGGAATCACTCCATTTTGGTAAACCCATCTGTAGATGATCTCTTCGTCAGTTTTCTTATAAGCTTGTGCAACTTTGGAAATATACGAAAGCAATTCTTTGTTCTTGTCGGACTTCTCGTCCAATCCTCCTAAATTTGAGAAGCCAACAACCACTATATCGTTCTTTTGACTGTACTCGACAATACCTTTGCTTTGATGTTGCAAGTTTGGAGAATACTCAATATGGTGAACCACTGGTTTATGCTTTGGGTTGGAGTTCAAGATCTCTTCAATATCTGCGATACTGAAATTAGCTATTCCAATAGACTTTGCCAATCCTTCATCCTTTAACTGCTCAACATACTTCCAAGCTTCAACTAATGAGAATCCGTGAGTCTCCTTCTTGATAAATGCTGAATGCAACAAGTACAAGTCAATGTAGTCTGTTTGGTAACGTTTAAGTGATGCTTTCAAAGCCTCATAAGGATTAGCTTCAAGCGAATGGGCACCTGGAAGTTCGTAAATTTTGACCATAAATGTCTTCCCATTGTGTTCTCTATCACCAGTAAGATATTTGTCAGTAAGAAAGATCTTGCTTCTGTCAACTCCACTTTTCTTCACAGCTAACCCAGTCTCTCTGTCCATGTAGTATAATTCTGCTCCATCAATATGGTGAAGCCCAGCCTTAATAGCATCAGTTGTTCCATTGACAGATGCCTCATTAACTTCGTTATTTCCATACTTCAAGTATCTTCCTGAACCGAAAGCAATTGCTGGAATGGTGTTTCCATCAGATAATTTTAAGCTTGGTACTGTCATTGTAATCGTTGAGACTTATACTGATTATATTTATTTGCAGCCATCCAGGCTTTACTTTATATTCAATTGAGACGGTTGATATTCTCCGAAGTAATGGTGGATGGTTAGGGACTTGAGTGGCTAATCATATTTCCACAACCACTACTACACTTAGCTGACAAATGTATAATATGAATTGGTACTCCAACTGACCATCTACTCGGATATGATGAACTCTTTGATCAAATGTGCATGCTGAAAACGGATTCATGCTAGAAATAAACTTTGGAACCCTATGGAACTTCAGAGTGAAATACCAAACAATTTGTGTTCCTATGAAAGTATGAAGAAGCTGAGGATAAATGCAAGTATGGTGAGCTCTGATACTTTCAATCAAAGTTAGTAAGCAAATATTTTTCGGACCGATCTATCAGTACAATAATTACTCAGACAGGAAAGTAGCGGTGGCACGAGTTAGACTGAGTAAGTGATAAATGTCGGCTTTAACCCTTCAATTGGGATGAGCGGGGCCTTTCAAGACCATGTGCCCCAGAAAATGCAACCTGCTTTTGGCTTCATTACGTACGGTTTTCAATTTTTTGACAAATCATTTACTTCAAGACAAAGAGTATACACTGGGGCTTATTTAGTTTCGATAAAATTAGCACTTTCAAAAGTCTTCATTTTGCCTAAGATGCATCAAATATCTGGAATTTCTAAAACAAGTGTTAGTTTAACGTTTTATGGTCTCCAAGTAACAATTTTTGCACCCATATCAGATAATGTATATTTGAACTACGCGAAATAATACTCAACTGGAAAGTCATAAATTTAATTGCAGCATTGATAAATTAAGTGGCAATATAGTTAGCTAACTAAATTAATGTTGTTTCTAAGCCTCTGGAAAAGGACCTAAACTTGGGTATTGTTGGAAGTGGTACTTAGCACCCAACTCAGCGATCTTAGATTGTTCTTCTTTAGTCAATTCAAAGTTGAAGATCTCAAAGTATGATTTAGCTCTTTCAATGTTAGTAGAAGCAGTGACTGGAACAATTCCATTTTGATAAACCCATCTTAAGATGATTTGTTCGTCAGTCTTCTTGTGAGCTTTAGCAACTTGAGAAACGTAAGAGAGATACTCCTTGTTCTTCTCCGACTTTTCAATTAATCCTCCTAAGGCGGAGAATCCTTCCACAAGAATATCATTCTTTTGACAGAACTCAACGACTCCTTTACTTTGATGTTGCAAGTTTGGAGAGTATTCGACTTGGTTAATAACAGGTTTGTGCTTTGGGTTAGAGTTCAAGATTTCTTGAATTTGTGCAGCACTGAAGTTCGAAACTCCAATAGACTTTGCCAATCCTTCATCCTTCAACTGTTCAACATACTTCCAAGCTTCAACTAATGAGAATCCATGAGTCTCCTTCTTGATATGTGGTGAATGCAACAAATACAAGTCAATGTAGTCTGTTTGATAACGCTTGAGAGATGCTTTCAACGATTCGTAAGGATTAGCTTCAAGCGAATGAGCACCTGGAAGCTCGTAAATATTTACCATAAATGTCTTTCCATTGTGGTATCTGTCACCAGTGAAGTACTTGTCAGAGAGAAAAAGCTTGCTTCTGTCAGCACCGGTTTTCTTCAAAGCCAATCCAGTCTCTCTATCAGTATAATACATCTCAGCACCATCTATGTGATGATATCCAACTTTGAGTGCATCTGCGATACCTTGAACAGCAGACTCACTAACTTCGTTGTTTCCATACTTGAAGAATCTCCCTGAACCAAAAGCAATAGCTGGAACAGTGTTTCCATCAGATAATTTAATAGTTGGTACTGACATTCTGTTGGTTGTAAATTTATGTTTGTTAACGTTTGTTGGTTAATGAATTTTATATTTGCAGCCAACGTTTAAAGATTTTATATCATTCTAGTAGTGTAGGATATTTAATGGATTAGTGACCATTTTGGCAGCTATTCTGGACCAAATGAAGGCTTTGGAGGCTTTGTTTCAATGATTATCAGAGCTGACAAATGAGTTACTTGGTATAATAGGTTGCTATAAAAACAAGGTACGGCTCTTCGAATTCAAGAGAACTTCTTGGAAGTTCTAATCTTGTCTTTGTGTACAACCCCAACAGTTTCAGCATGAGTAAGCCGTGCATACATCTGTTTGATTTCGAAGGATAAAGTTAGTAAGCGAATTTCTTTTCGGCCGAATATCTACAAAGATCAGTGAAGAGAGAAGGAAGATGGGCTGGAAATGAGGGGCTAGAAACCAATACTGTAACAATAGGAGGAAAGGTAGTATAATTGAACAGGGTGGCGTCTTTGGTTCAGGCTTAGTTTTTGATTAGATATGATTCCAAAAGTTCACAAAATGTAATCACTCGACTCGTAATCATCAGAGAAAACTTTAGTCTTTGTCTGATCAATGCTTTCCTTTCGTGTACACCTTAAACTAATCTTCGAGAGATTTCTTTTATCTTATCCAAGAAATAACAGGAATCAAAATAGTTTGGTAGATAGTTACGGATTTTCTGTTTATTAGTTCAATTTAAAATTTTGCACCCAATATTTATTTAAATGCTACACATTATAAATTTATTACCATACGGTAATTTGAATATATATTGAAAAGTGACAAGTCAAACTAGTGTAATTAATTATATTACAAGATAGAAGTTGCTAGGATAAGTCTTTTTGGGTTTCTACAGATACATAAATTCAGACAAACACCTGCGTGTGGTTAATGGTTTTTAATAATCTCCAACAATATCCTTGACTATTCCAGACAGATCCAAAGCAGATACCAATTCAGGTCTTTTTGCCTTCAAAAGTTCATGTTTAGCTTCTGAATAAGTACACCATCTGCGTTCTCTTCTGTCAGATTCCGGCCATGAGACACTCAATTGATCAACAATAAGCTCATAGAAGTGGAATTCAGACTTTGGGATGGCTGAAGTTTCTGGGTCGAAATCACCTTTAATGATAGGTGCTTTAGAACCCCTCGAGTCATAGACAATTGGAAGCTTTTCGACTATTTTTCCTTCTACACCTGCCTCTTCCCAAGTCTCACGAACTGCACTAACAACAAAATCATCACTTTCATCTAACTCAATCCCACCTTTCGGAAGAACCCATTTGCCTTTATTCAGCAGCAGCAGAATCATGATAACTTTATCTTTTTCACTATTCAAACAAATACATCCAGCAACCATACGTGACCCTGCATCAGAGTACCGTTGGTTCAGTCTCCCTACACGAGATTCAGTAGGCTTGGTGGGTAAATTGTGGTTCATCATCCTTGCTAGGGAGTCATAATATTAAAATTGAGCAAATCTCATTGAACGTGGAGACAGATGACAAAATGCTTAGGTAATGTTGGCATATGACTCTTTACCCCATGAAGATCAGTAGCACGTACGTATTATTATTGGTTAGGATAAGGAACAATACTGAGAAGATTTCCAGTTTAACTGAGGTTGTTTGTAGTGTGTTTAGTTGGTAAATCATTTGAGTACGTCACACTTGAAATGTGTTTCTCTAGTTTATGCTTTAATGAATAGAATCATTCTCTTATTAAACAGACACTTTATTTGAGCGCCTTATATTGAAAGAAGTAGTTCAAATTTAAAGTGTATACAATACAATATCCTCACATTCTCCTCACCTCAAACGTAACTCTTCAAACCTAACACCTCAAATAACACCACGTCTTTAATTCTGCTGTCTCGTATAGTGAAAAATCAAGATCAATGACATAATCTTTTGGGATAAAAATAAACCAACACGTCAAGTCAAAAGAACAACGTAATGAAGATCACAGCGTTTGTGGTAATTGTATTGTCGCAAGTTGGAATTGCGCTTGCACATGGCAACCATGGGAGTGAGCAAGCGGTCATGAAACCAGATGGTGTTTCATGGCAGGACTGGCATATGAAAGAAGAACACGATGTGGACGAGTTTGATGCAGACACCTTCTTCAAAATGCACAATTTGGCAAACACAGGGGTATGGGACCGTGCTGATATTCTCAACATATATGGATTAATGAGAAAGCAGAACATTGGAGATGGCTCTGGAATGGGTGAGCATCAAGATAAAGCACATGAAACCATTACTGATGAAATGAAAGATCACGTCTTCACTACAATCTTAGGGCTACTTGACAGCAATAAGGATGGACTGATCAGTATAGAAGAATGGAGAGAATTCATGAAATATGGAGGACAATTACCTGATTTTGGATATGGACAAGGTCACCATTTGGACTTTGAAAGCGAATACGAAGAACACCATTGGAGAAAATATCACGCTGATCAGGACCCGGATGTTTTGATTAAACATCCTGAAGATATCGAGCACGAGTTATTACATCATGAACATGACATCGAGGAATCTCATGATCTGGCCCCAAACCGTGAGTTCACTTCTCATTTCCTCAGCGACATCAGATTAGAAAATGTACCTGACAAATATAAGGTAAAGAAGTAGATTGGAAAGTCAGGGTACTAAAAGCTAGGTTCTCAACGTAATTAGTATTTTACATGAGTAGATGAATAAAAGGTAGTTATCGTTTTTTGATGAATATATTTGAAAATGTAAGGTGAATATATGTGAATGATTTAACAGGTGATGTGAATTTCGAAGAAGTGATCTCTTTGTGAATTCAAGATTAGTTTAAAGATCCAGTTGCACATTCTCTTAACAGCAGCAAGTCAGATTTACACCTTGCCTGGTCATTCCCGTTCATTCGCAAACAAGCTTCATATGCTTGTAATTTTCCAGCACATACACCTTGAATCTTTTGGAAAGAAGGTACAGCTGTACGAACACAACGGGTCAAAGCAACTTGTTCTGCTTCACAGGAACCTTCTGGTTTGGACATGCATTGGTGGAATGCTAAGAACTGCTTAGGACAATGACGAGCTATGTCTTCTAGTAATATCTGATCTAAGGAACTCATTGTGAAGGATTATATATTATTTCTGAAGCCACTGGATAAGTAATTTGATTGCTATGGTTCTCTTCTATAGTTGGATATCAATGAAGGTTGTTTTTTAAGAACAATAGTTCGGGTTATAATAGGTTGATTAACGTTCAGTAGTAAATGCTGAAATTATTTTTCAACTAAAGAGCGAACGATCTAATGGCATTGGCTCAAGTAATTGAGTGCAAAGTAGTGTAGGAATACTCGTTACTTGAGAAACTAGAAATGTATTTGTGAGTAGATCCGTGAAATAGGATAGAGCGGTTCTAAGGAGGATGTTGATGTTAGTTTTGATAATATGACAAGCATGTCTTTACATCAACAGTCTAATTGTAGGTCAACAGAAGTTCACATACAAACTAACTAGATGTGAAGATAAAGTCGATCTTGCAGCAAACAAAAGTCTATTATATCAATGAAACAAAAACCCTTCCCCGTCGCACCTGTCACACCACACCACTTCCCATTAACCTCATACACTCTATCTTCCTACTCCACTAGTTGCAACCAAAACTCCTGCATACGGTTCATTTAAATTTAAAATCATACCAGTAGAGAATAGAGAGAGTCAATGTCTACTGTAAGGAATGTCCTTTTAGGTCTTACGTGGATCCCTGTGGTCTACACATTTACAAATCACTTTTATCAACCTTACCAAGTATCTGGTTTTTCAATGACTCCCACTTTTAATCCAGGAACTGCCACTACAACCAATGATATAGTGTTAGTATCCAAGTACAATGCTAAAGAAAGGACTTACCAACGAGGTGATATTATCATGTTTACCTCACCTCATAACCCAGAGAAGATAGTAACTAAGAGAATAATCGGAATACAGGGTGACGTGGTTCATCCACAGAGTCCATATCCGAAATCAGAGACTATTGTACCTAGGAACCATCTATGGGTTGAAGGAGACAATCGATTTCATTCAATTGACAGTAATAATTTTGGGCCTGTGAGCCAGGCATTAGTGATAGGGAAAGTACTTTGTGTAGTATGGCCCAGAATAAGTTCACTTACTGGATCTCCTGATTCCTCGAGCAACCCCACGTCCACTTAATATCGAAAAGCTTATAGGAAGAAATGAGCAATCTACAAAGATGACCATTTGAATTGGTATAAGCAACTTACAAAAGTAACTATTTGGGAACATCCAAGGGGTAATTATAAAACATACACATTATCAATTACCAAGAACTTCATAAAATATTTATAGGATAACTTTAATATTAGCATAGCTATCATAGTAACGATCAGTTCAAGTCTGATATTACGTAGACTAATCAAAAACCTGACGTAAATTATACGAAAAGAGACTAGGTCATTACACTTAGCATCTTAATCATAAGTGACTAATATTCTTGAATGTTGTTTTCAGTATCAGTAACTTTACAACTGACAATACTAATCACAACCAAAGCACTCTCATCATCCTCAATATACGTCTTCACTTGAGACTCTTCAATCTTAGTATTATTCTTATGCAACAGCTTATAAAATTGGTATTGCTCCAGCTTAGGGTCAACTATCTTCGCACTTCCACTAAGCATCACTGAAAACCTTCCCAACTCATTCTTATTAATGTTAGCTAACAATTCATACAACGAGTTTCTTCTACCCAGAGGAACAGCCGGCGATTCTTCTGTTTCCTTCTGAGTCTTGACAGAGATCCAATCATGAATCAATACAGAGACCTTAGGATTGTTCACTATATTCTCATACTTGGTTGTATCTTTAGGAGTAGAGATTATAATCTCGTGTTCGGAGTTCCCTTTTTTATAATAAGTATAGTTCATAAGAGACACATGAGGAACATCATTATAGCAAGTAGCTAAATGGACGAACCGAGTTGATTTAAGAAGACCTGTGACGTTATCGGGTACTGACATGTTGACTAATTATGATTAATAACTTAGAAAAACCAGAAAACGAGATCTGAAAAGATCATTTTTAGTTGCTTCATAGAGATCGACAAGAAGTTGTGGGGAGATTAAAAGATTGAAGTTTAGTGGAGTGTTGTTAAATGAGTTTTGAGTGCAATTGATATGATATGATGTAGAGGTGCATAATACCTTGATGAATCTTATGCTTGTAGCTGTCGTTATAAAAAGACTGTAAATTATAATACGAGTTTAAATGATAATGCACATATTAAATCAAAATTTGCTGAGATAGTATGCAACTGGACATGTAAATTGCCCTTTTTGTATTCTCAGTAGTTTGAAGGGTGTGTCAATCGTGTACTGTATTACTTTATATGATTAAGGTGAGGTCGATTGTATTGACTATATTACAGTTTACAGAAGAAAGAGTAGATAAAAGAGGAGCTAGCACTTCTCTAATTGCCAAGCGCTCATGCAAATTAAAACCAATCACAACTGGGTCATCTTCTTAAAACTATATCCTTCCAATAACATTGCCAACTCATCTAATGTTATATCCAATTGAACCAGTCGATTCGCTTCAATTACTAAATTCCTGTTCAAACTGATATTCGTAATAATATTACCATCGTTATTTGTAGTAACACCTGAAGCATCAAGTAGAAGTCCCAATTTATATAAAAACTCCCAGCTATTGCTCAAGATTGTAGGCAGCCAAACCTTCTGGTTGATTTTTATGTTCGTGAGCATCTTACTATCGAGTCCGCTCGATCCAACAGTGTTGGCAGTTGCACTGATATTGAATCTTTTGATCATATCTTTATATTCTGTGTATGCTAAATTGAAATTGATAACTTGTAATTCGTATTTCTCTATCCATCTTGCGGCCGCTATCACCAACAAAAGCTCTAACGGAGAAAGTGAAGTAACCATTGCTTGAACATTATTGTTCATTTGAGCTTGTTGATACATTTTGAAGTTTTCGTCCTGTAAGAATGGTTGCAAATGTGAAACTTTAGTAATTGCTGGGATGACAGAGTTATTAAACTCTTTAAAGTTCTTGATTGAAAAGTAGTTTTGAAACACAAGTTTTCGCAAATTGGATGGGTCCTGATATATTTGGTCAATATGCTTATTCCAATCATGTCCATACTGTTTATTCTTCAATTTTGATATGACTTTATCATTTACAATCAAGTTTAGTCTGGCTTCTTGCCAGAAATCAGTAACCAGGTTTGACTTGTTCACAATGATTATTCTTTGAGAGAAACGGGATTTAACACGTTTCTCCAACAGCTCACGAGCAGTAAGTCTAGTCAGAACACCGATCACACACATTGGAGTGTCACTATTTTGCGTCAAGTCGAATAAATTGTACAACAATGTTTGCTTATTGTTGTTGGTGAACTTTTCAAACTCATCAATCACAAATACAATTGAGAGTCTTTCTCCTGACGTCTTTTGATTAAGAATCGAGAGAATGTTTGCAAATGTATCGTTTATGGATCTTTGTTCAAAGTTAACTTCGTTAGTCTCTTCTTGGTTTTTACTCACATTGTAATCGAGCTGTTTTGCGATTTCACGTAATGCAACATTATCATCTGAGTGTAGAAATGCACTCAACCTGACTGTAATGAATTGATCTGGGTACTTGGTTGATAACTCAAGTAATGCTGTGTCGACTATCGAGGTTTTCCCTATTGAACGGGGGCCTATTAAGAGTGTCGAATGCCCTTCATGATCTCGGATTGTGTGTTCTAATACTTTGTAGACCTCTGTATACTTTTCTAATAAGCTGGGCAGTAGCTTTAAGTTGTCGAAGCGTCCAAGAAGTTGGGCTGTAACTTGTGTTCGTATTATACTTACATCTGATGATCCAAAATCATCTGTGATGCTTTCAGTAAAGGGAACTGATGTTGTATCCATCACGTCCTTAGAGGTGTCGGTAGTTTGATCTACTTTATGTCCTTCTAATGATCCAGACTTCTTTTGAGTCTGTTCAATTTCCTCAGCTTGCCGTGCTCGCGCTTCTTCGAGATGTTGTTTTGCTTCTTCCAAGAGTTGAGCTTCTTCAATGTCTTCACTTGGACTCGGTATAAAAGGATTCACAAGTGGTATACGATTGATTTTAGAATACTTTCTTCTCTTATTAGACTTGTTCAGTTTTATTTCATGCGTATTTGTGTTTTTAACTATGATAACTTCGTCTACTAACACTACCTCTTCTTCTTCTTCATCTTTCGTCTCCGGCACTAAAGTTGCATTCTGATTGGCATTGGAGTCTCTGGACTGCTTCAATCGTTGAAAGAACCGATCCAGTGCAATCTGATCTTCGGGTAGTTGTTTGATTGAGTCGAATTCTCCATCAAAGTCGTTGGCGAGAGAGTCCATTGCATGTGTTGAATTTTTGTTCGCTCAAGTGTTTAGATCTGTAATAAGAGGAACGACAAGTTCATGGGCCAAGACTTCAGAGTTAACGCTTGGTATAGTCCACAGACTCGTGTTGAACGAAGTTGATACTCTAAGGAGTTTTTGGATGAAAGTGGTTAAATTAACAAGCACATCTTGAGAATCATACTGAAACATAGAATGGTAGAAGAGTATTATACCCACCAAACCAATGTACATTATTTGGTATCGGTGGATTCAAGTTGTGCTGTGTATGAAGAATACACTTTTGAAGCCTTCAGCATAACTCAGCTCACCTGTCTGTAGCACATTCAGTAATCGTATTACCATTCAATAGCTTGATTATGATATTTATTAGTCCCAATATAGTTCTTCACATTTTCAAAAATTCCATGGAACGCTTCACTAGCTCAGTTGGCAGAGCGTCAGTCTCATAATCATTCATCGGTTGTGCCATCTGAAGGTCGACAGTTCAAACCTGCCGTGGAGCAAATCCACAGTTCCTTACTTTTTTTTTTGCATATTTAAACTTTGACTACCTGCATATAAAATATAAATTATCATCTGATGATGCGTTTAGCTATCATAAACGCATAATCTCATAAACGCATACATCAATTTCAACTTGATCAGATTTGTATAAAATGACAGTGACTTCTCGGAGTCTTGAAAAGGGCACGGCATGTCGCAGATCTCATCGCAAGGCAATAATGCCATTATATATTTGACCTACGCTTTTCTCTTAGCGACGGGTCTTTTCCTTGCGTTCAAGTATGCTAGTGCTAATACGTTTTTGGCGAGCAATGGTACTCAGAGAGGTATTCCCCTTGCTTTAAACTTTATTGCTCTGGCTATGGGGTGTGGTATCTTGACTACATATGCTCAGATCGGTAATACCGCTGGTTTGCATGGTTTATTGGTGTATACTCTTTCAGGTTCGATCCCAATATTAGGATTTGCTCTCTTTGGACCTATCATTAGAGAGAAATGTCCTGAAGGTTTCGTTTTCACAGAATGGGTTAGACAGAGGTATGGCGCGGTAGCGTCGCTTTACCTTTCCTTCTTCACACTTCTTACCATGTTTTTGTTTTTGATTGCTGAATTGGCTGCAATTCGTGGAATCATCGAGACTATGACTGGATTGAATGCTTTGGGTGCTGTTATTGTTGAGTGTGTTGTGACAACCATTTACACTTCTGTAGGTGGTTTCAGAGTTAGTTTCATCACTGACAATTTCCAGGGTGCTCTTGTATTAATTTTGGTGATCATTTGTGCTGCAGGCTTTGGTTCTTACATTGATATCGATACAAGCCAGGTTGGTCCATCAGGTTTGTTAAAGGCAAACAAGTTGGGATGGCAATTGTTGTATATCTTGCCTGTTGCTATCATCACTAATGACTGTTTTATGGCAGGTTTCTGGTTGAGAACGTTTGCATCCAAGACCAACAAAGACTTGTGGATTGGATGTTCAATTGCTGCGTTCGTCACATTTGTCATCACCACTTTAGTTGGAACCTCTGGATTTTTGGCTGTTTGGAGTGGTGATTTGGAAATCAACGACCCAGATGGAGCCAATGCTTTCTTCGTATTGCTTGATAAGATGCCTCGTTGGATTGTTGCTTTTGTTCTCATTTTCTCCATCAGTTTGAGTACCTGTACTTTGGACTCGTTACAATCGGCAATGGTCACCACCATTTCCAATGATGTTTTCAGAAACAAGCTCCACATTTGGTACACTCGTGGACTTGTTCTCCTTGTCATGATCCCAGTAGTTGTTATCGCCATTAAGGTTGCAAATAACATCTTGCAAATCTACTTGATTGCAGACTTGGTTTCCGCACTGACTATTCCTGCAATCTTCTTGGGATTGAGTGACCTGTACTTCTGGTTCCTTACTGGTTTAGATGTGATGGTAGGAGGCTTGGGAGGCTTGCTCGGAGTGTTTGTGTTTGGAACTGTGTACTACCACTCTGCCAAGGAAGGAGGAAAGTTACTTCTTATTTGGAATGGTTTGTACAACCCAGAGGATTGGGGTCCATTTGGTGCATTTGTGATCACTCCAGTCGGTGGTATACTCTTCTCATTGATGTGTGCTGCTTTAAGAATCGGTGTGCTCTACACTATTAGTAGAGTAAAGGGTACACCATTCACTGCATTGGACAGACCTGTTAAAAAAGAAGACGAAACTTCTTCAGACCCAGAATTAGAAGTGTCCACTACTTCTTACGGATCAATCAAGAATGTCTAAAGAAGTAGAAAAACTCACCTGATGGGACAGAATACCTCATAATCATCGCACTCCAAATCTAATTGAATATCATTGGGTGCAAAAATTTTAAAATATTCGTCCTAATTGGGAACACCTTTAATTAATACCTTTCAATAGATAGACTAATACAACTTTGATTAAAACTTTAATTTCCCAGTCCAAATTAGATCTACTTCGGAGAAACACATGATTACTGCACAAGACTAATTAACTCCTTCTCCCTTTCCTGCCTCTTTGGTCCTAACCTTATCCTCAGCCAATCTATTTTGAGCCCCTTGACGTGCGTGTACCAAAACTCTTATCTAGTCTTCAATTGAAATTTACGAATGGATAATTTCAAGAAAGTTCAACAACCATGCTTTCCACCGACGTTCCCAGAACCAGACGGATTCTTCAATGTTTCTGTGCCATTTTCTGGTGTGTTGTATCCGGTGGTCCTATTTTTGGCTTTGCAGCCTTGAAACCTATTTTAATCACTGAGGGTGTCTATGAGTATACTTGTGACGTAGGTATCAATCCTACTAGTTCAGCTAGTTCGGGAGCTTCCGCTCCTCTTTTTACTGCTCTCGAGAGTGATACTGTTGTATCAAAGTGTACTGCTCAGGATTTGAAGTTAAACATGATGTTCACAGTAGCTGCTGTCTTGACTAATGTTTCTGCTTTGCTCATCGGAAGAGTATTAGATGTGTATGGACCTAAAGTGTGTGGTTTGATTGGCGCTTTTTTCCTTTATCTTGCACTGTTCATATTTATTAACTCGCATTGGGTCGAATCAAACACTCCTATAGACCCTTGGGTCGTGGGCTATGCATTCCTTGCATTGGGTGGTCCATTTGCATTCATCTCATCATTCCAGTTGTCAAACTCATTCCCTAAAAAAAGTGGTGTCATCTTAGCCTTGATCACAGGTGCCTTTGACGCTTCCAGTGCTGTGTTTTTGATCTACAGAGTCTTCTACAACGCAACCAAGGGGCTGTTCACAATTCAAAAATTCTTCAAGTTATACCTTCTTGTCCCTCTGTTCATCACATTGGCCCAAATCTTCGTAATGGAATGGTACTCATACAAGGCTGCAGGTGAATCGTTTGCCGTCTCTGAGATTACCAGCGCAGAAGAACCAACTGAACATAGTATACTTTTGCCTCCTGCTGGAAGAAGAGACTCCATTGGAGATGCTATCAAACAACCGTACGCCGAAGAAGGTGAAGAAGTATTGGTGGCACACTCTGGTATCTTCGGTATCTTACACGGATACTCTGCACAATACCAACTCAGAACTTGGTGGTTCACCTTAATTTGCATCTTTTCGGCTGTGCAGATGTTAAGACTTAACTACTTTGTAGCCACTGTTGGAACCCAATACACATATTTGTTCGGTTCTACCTTGGAAGCTGAGAAGTTAAACAGATTCTTTGACATTGCTTTGCCCTTGGGAGGTTTAGTGTCCATTCCATTCATTGGTTACTTCTTGGACAATTTCTCAGAAGTTACTGTTTTGGCTTCTGTGGTTGCCATCTCGTTGGTTTACGGACTTGCGGGTTTGCTGAGTTCTTGGGTTGCCGGTATCATTAACGTGTGCCTTTTCGTTTCATTCAGACCTTTGTTCTACACTACGATTTCCGATGTGTGTGCCAAAGTGTTTGGTTTCGAAACATTTGGAACTGTGTATGGTTCTATCATGTCGATTTCAGGTGTAGCCAACTTTGGACAGTCCTACTTGGACGAATTAACCCACTTTAAGTTTGACATGAACCCTAGACCAATCAACATTATTTTGATCGCTGTTACTGTGGCTATTGGTGGAACTATTGTTTGGTACTGTAGAAAGGAGGGTCTTGCGTATGCAAGGAAAAAGGCAGGTTTAGTTTGATACCTCAACAAATATTGCTTTAAGAGCAAACCGTCTTTAAAATATCTTTTGAAAGCACTTCAAGAGTAACTGAATAAAGTGAAGCTATTAAGAAGTGTTGTCATACTTTCAAACGTAAAACTATTTGAGTATATCATTACATCGCAATTACTCTGAAATAGTGACAGAATCAATATCGTACGTTTGTTTTTGTAGAATTCGAAGCATGGGACTATAGGTTCATCATTGATACTTGAGTTGAAAAACTGGCTGCAAATCAAGACTACAGTAGTAAAATTATGCCCAGGATATTTCATTTCAACTATTAACTCAGATAGAATGCAACGACATGCTTACTAAACTAAATGGTAGTAAACAATCTAAGCATGCAACAGTATCCTGTGCAACTGCATTGCCGCACCAATTACATTTTCAGAAATCTCATTGATTCTTCAATACAGACTATTGCTATTACAGCATTGCCATTTTAACCTCTCAATTAGTATACATTTTCACTAGCTATAATCTACCAACCCATTCAATCTACCTCACATTAATACTCTTCTTAAGCTCCTCTTGCAGATCATAAAAATCACGGGACACAATTAAAAAAGTTCAATTTTCAATCCAAAATAAAATCATTATCAACTTGAACATGAAGATATCACAGGCAATCATAGCTTTAGCCTTAAGTGGTACAGCTTTATGTTCTATTGGTGATCAGTTACCCGATTTCACGCGATGCATTCGTGATTGCAATGTGATTATGGGCTGTAACAATGTGTTTGAAACCAAAGAGAACCCTCACATATCTAAACGAGAAGTGTTCGCAAGTCTGCAATTCAGAGAAAGCTACCAGTTGTCACCGGTATTCCGTGCCCTATGGTCATGTGATGATGACTGTCGTTACAAGTGTACACAGTTGGTCTCTGACGTTAGAGAAAAGGACGGCCTTTCAATGGTCCAGTTTTATGGTAAGTGGCCGTTTGTTAGAGTGCTTGGTATGCAGGAAATCTTTTCGATTATATTCTCAATGGGAAATTTTGCAGTCAATTATAGGAACGTGAGCAAGGTCTTGAGGCAGTATAATAAGAATAAGAAGAATATTCCAGGACAGCAGAGTGACGGAATAGCGTCCATGTATTGGGAGTATTTAACTCTTCTTATTGTTCTGTTGTGTGGATGGGTTTTCAGTACCTTGTTCCATATGCGTGATAACCCATGGACAGAGACGTTGGACTACTATGGGGCATTTGCAATTATACTTTGTAACTTCAGTGCCATAACTGTGCGCTACTTTGAATTGTTCCGGTTTCCTTCAAGATTAAGGTTGTGGAAGTTAGTCATGTTTGGTGTGTTTGTATGCCACTGCATCAAGTTGAAGTTACATTGGGACTACCTGTACAACACAGCCATAAACTTGCTTTTAGGAGCATCCAGCATAATCCTTTGGGTTCTTCACTCACTCAGAGTTCGCAAGAAGTATCAGAACAATTATATAGTATACAACAACTCGATCCAATTGCTTCCATTCGAAGTAAAAATCTTAAACAAGCTCAACTACTTGTCGATTTCGAAATCCAAGTTGATCCCAATCTTACCTATATTGCTTAATGTGTGGTTGATTTTGGGAATGTCATTTGAAGTGTGTGATTTTGAACCATATGGGAGACTATTAGATGCACATGCGATATGGCATTTGTTTACGATATTTCCTACTATCATTTGGTACGATTGGAATATTTGGGACATTGAAATGATGAAGATTGATGAGGGTAAGGCAAATTAAGAATGTGGGAGTTTCAAACATTCTCGGGTTAGAAGGGGTCTTTGAGATTATTGTGGGACGATTTATTTACAATCTATATTAGGTTGAGTGGCTATGCAAGATTACAGTGTATACAAAGTTGAAATGAAAGATTTAAAAATATTAGAAGATGGAAACAGAAGGATAAAGGAATTCACATACCGCTTGTCCACCAGCTTACTTAACTCAATGTTATAGCCCCAGGAGTCTACAAGTTTTAGTCACTAAACAAAAGTTTAATATTACTTATAAATGCCATGAATTAATAATATATAGAAATGAAGAATGCAACCGAAGGAAAGTACCGAGTACTCTCAATATGACTTTAAAGAACCCCAAGAACCCAAGAACCCAAGAACGAAACCGAATCAAACGAGCAGTTTCTCAGGACTCCTTTGAACTTGCAATCTGTACTTGAGAAAGTACCCACAGGCAAAGAGCACTGAAAACACAAGGAGTAAGCTCAATATTGGCCACTCTTGTTCATGGAAGTACAGATGGTTGGAGGTCTTATGTACCAAGTCATAACTTTGATACTTTATAAATGGCAAAACGTGCTTCAAATTGCCTGTTTCTTGAAATGCATGCTCTTTGAGCAATGTCTTATCTGTAGTTGGTAAAGGGATCATCTTCTTGCAAACTTTTTATATCTAATCTCAAAACTTAAAATAATTACAGAGCAGATTATACAGCAGATCAGGTCTATAAATACTAATGAGATAAAAAATCCACACCCATTAGATAAACGAGCAACAACACAATAAAAAAGTGTTTGGATCTAGTAAGGGTACTTAACCCTGGAATTGAAGAGCAGGTGCCTTAGATGATTGTAAGTTGGGGTTGAAGTACAAGAACTTTATTGTTGATTCTTTAATTAAGGTTTAATTCTGTCTAATGTTTTAAATGATCTGTGAGGCGACTCTGTACTGTTGATAAGGTTAGTCTTGTTGTAATTGTTCTTGAAACGTGGAAACTTTTATCAACAGCCTCAGAACTAATTGTGAGCATTGCAAGGAGTTGTAACGTTGCTGGTTTGTATTTTTGTCTAGAGCTCACAACGTTCAAATCAACTGATGACCAGCCATCACAAAATGTGTTGAAAATGGACCAGAAAAAAATTATGGTTGCAGATTTGGCTTTTGCAGCAAATTGAGAGATTAAGATTACTTGGAAGAATGTTATGGAAGTGGTAAGATTATGTACACTCTTCTACTATATTGTTTGTGCTTGGTTTTTAGTTGTTTTTAGTTGCTTGTGAGTTGTTAATGAGTTGCTTATGAGCGAAGCTTATGATGATGAAAGTTAGTGAATTGTTAGTATGTTTTTCGGGGTGTGAGATGAGGTGAATATAGGTGGAGACGAAGGAGGGGGGCAAAGCTGGAATCAAAATACAGGGTGAGAGTAGGAGGTGTGTAAGGGACTAACGGGACAATATGGGGAGCTGGTCAATTAAAAGTAAATTGTACTAATCTGTTCAATCTGCTGCTATTCTTCTCTGTCATTTCGTTGCTGGGTATTTAGTGTGCAAACTTTTGCCCTAGATTGATTGTTGAAATTGATTGCTGGTATTGAGATTCTAACTGCTAGAATTGTACTGCTGGTATTACGTACATTCCCATTGCTTGAGTTGAAATGTAACTGCTGGAAACAAAACTGGGAAACAATAAAACTGTTACCACTATAACATACAATGCCCGTTCAACAAGTGGCTTGAAATTTATTCAACCATTTCAACTGCACAGTTTATTGTCACATTCCAGACCTAATATGAACCCAACCCTTCTAACTTCCTTTTTCTTGTCACAAACAAAGAGGTCCAGTATCAAGAGCATTGGTAGAGATTAACGTATTGTTCAACTCATCGCTGCTGCAGATAATAGACTAGGCAAAACGCGTGAAGAGATAGCAGAAATCGGAGCTGTAAACATCGGCCAAACAATCCATCACCCAAAACAATAGGAGCACTTACACAACTGAAAAATAGTACAATAGCGGCCATAACAAAAAGAAGTCAATAATAAAATAGATTAGTCTAGCAACAATAAACTACGCTGGAGTGAACGTAGGTGCTTACGAGAACATAGAGCCCCTTAAACCAAAGGGCACCCACAAGTGACAGAAACAATCAGTATTGTCAAAGTGTAAATTGACTAGATATTGCACAATTAATCCTCATGACATCATCCTGTCCAAGTTTGCCAAATGCACAAGGAAAATCACAATGCATAATTTTTGTGGGGTTATGAGGTACACACTCAGTTGTGCTAGTATTATTAAAGGACACCAATTCGGGTTCTTGTCTCGTGCAATTTCAAAGGAACGGTTCGCATTATAGGACACCAAGTTGCACAAGGATTAGAGAGGGTTGCATTAGACTGGAATGAAGAAGAATGATTAGGGTGTCGAAGTTTAAGTTCTTTTTTAGGGGTGCCCCTGTCATTTCTGTCCTCCTACAGCACAAACGTGTTTAAAGGTCTGAGGGTGCATAATACATACCAAAGTTTAATTATATCACAATTGCATAGCCTTTGAATTAATGAAGGCTAGAGTTTTTCGTAAGGAGGGATAATTCGTGTTTCCAAATATACTACCTAAACGTCTCCAATACTGGTCTACTACATAATATTTGCGTTTCGCTTATTGGTACACTGAGCAATTTGGAACGGTATCTTGGCAGATCCAATTAAGCTTCTATTCTTCTACATTGCTTCTTCATTAAAACCGTAATCTCATATTGGTACACTAATATTTACATGGGCAAAACTCTAACTCCTCCTGCTGAACTTGCTGAACAAGCCCTTTTTCTTCTTTTCTTCAGGTTTATCAAATCTATGCTGTGGCAAGATAGTAGATTGTACTGAAGCTCCTAAGTCTAGTGACTTCAAGTCTTCGCTCAAGTCTTTCTTGGCGACCAATGTGCGTATATCTCCTGAAGAAGTGAAAGGTTTCACTTCATATGGTAATGGAGGCAGTGACTGGTGGTGGGTTGACGATACCAGCAGTGCAATGCTGTTATATCTCAGGGACATCACCAGTGCTGTGCTAAACAGTGAGATAGACTGTTGACGGGGTTGTGGTGCAATTGACACGGCTTCTTGTCCTTCTGCGAAACTATTCAAATTGTACTCATTCTTAAATAAATCTTGTACGTCTTCCAATTTAACCATAATTTCAAATATGATGTAATGCAAGAAATCATTCCAGATTGTGAAGATCTCATCGTAATTTTGGCGTTGTGTTATCATTGCCATTGAGTCTTTTAAGTTGTCTGCAACTGCAATTATGAGTTCTTTTGATATTTCCTTTTGCACTTTTTCAGCAGTATCGGAGTCTCCATGTACAAAAGTGTTCCTTCCAAACAATCCTTGGTATACGTTACTCATCAACTTCAAGTAGTCATATGCGTAATCTTTAAAGTAGGAGAAAACAAAGGTTTGAATGAGCTGTACGTCGCTTACATTCTGTAAATTAGTGACATCTCCAGCTAATTGGTTCATGTTGTACAAAGTGTAGTCAACGAGCTCTGTAAAGAAGGCACGTATTTGGTGGATAGGTGGGAGAAGCTCATAGCAGTCAATGCCGGATCGGTTACTCACCTGTGAAAACTTGACATCCTGGTATACATTGTGCCAAAACTGGTGCAGATTCAAGATACCACGCACATTCAAAAACTCTACCTGTATGCTTTTACGGTTGTGGTCTTGGAGGAAACATGAAACTGTTGCATCATTCTCGTCTTCAGACTCGTTGTCTGTTGCTGGATTTGTCTCATCTTCATCCTCTTCATCAATAAGAGAAGGAAGACCATTGATCTTCAGGTGCATTTTTGGTGTACCCATTCTCTTCGATATGGTGTCAATTTTACGCAAGTACCTTAATTTATGGTCTCCGTTAGGCTTGAACAAGTTGTGACGATATTGTATGACTTGATAATCATTGGTAAACTCTTTAAAGTAAGTGTAACGCAAAATCTGTAAATTACGAACACCAAAGAGAACTCCACTTCCTGAAAAGTTTCGGCTTTGGTTCATTGTTAAGTTATAATCATGGTATCTGTAATCTTTCAAGTATGAGAACTCAACCTCATACTCTGAAATTTTGTGTTCCAATGGCAGTAATGCAATTCTTTTAGATTTATAACAGCTGGTATCAACATCAAAAACTTTCTTCTCACGCTTATGGTATGGAACATACTTATCATCTGGGTACATGATCATCGAATTAGAATTGAATGGCAAACTTTTAACCGAAGGTGAACTGTGGTTCGTGTTATTGGCTTCAAACAGATCGGAAGAATTAACAGTGTGTGCAGCCAGAGAATATCTGTTAATAATAGAACTACCAAGACTGGAATCTGACTTTGGCAGCAGTACTGAAGCCAAACTCCTAGCTGATCCACTAAGCACCAGCTCTTGATCATTAACGGTGCTCATAGAAGACTTGGAAGCAGAAGAGGTGGCCAGCACCTTTTTCACTCTCCTCACGCGCTTCTTCTGGTCACGAGCAATCCTAGCAGACTGACTTTGGTTCTGTAAAACTATAAATGCTGACATGGTTGTTGGTGCCGCATACCATATTCAGCGGATTTTGCAGTCTATATAAATATAATTCAGTAACAGCCAAAGTTAAAAATCAAAAGCTACGGCACGCCCAATTTCCACTACTGATCCAACCTTATCCAAAACCATAAATAATATTTGCACTACACAACCTTTGAGCGACAGGGATTTTCTAGGGAGTAAGTGTGTGTGAGGAGTGGCCCCCTCCATCCCCCTCCAGTTCAAAAGAAATTAACCAAAAAATCTCCAGGACACAAGCCAAATGAAACAAAACCGTTCAGACAATAGGCTCCGATCCGGCAGAATGCTTTGTTTGTCGTCAAAACTCGATTCCACTAATTTAACCGAATTGAAAAATGACAATTGTGACTGTCAAAATATTTTTTGAGAATGCCACTCCAGTCTAGTATTTCTGTTTGTAGAGCGTTTTTTTAATGCATGCACTATTTTGTGTCTGCATATTTTCTTGCTCAACCGTTGAGAATGAATGGCATTTATCTTGTTAAATGTCACATCAGATTCTTGAATAAGTGGATGTCGAGGTATATTGGCCGCGGAATTTCCACAAAAAAAAGGGGTAGTATAGTAGTAGTCACAGAGTGAATGTGTTGGTATAGCAGAGACTCGATAAGCAAACACGGTTAAAGTACAAAAGGGGTATAAAGATTATAGCCTTTCGAGCATGGGCGGACAACAAAAATCATTGACGTAATCAATTTTTAGGAGTAAGTGGAAAGTTCAATACTTTTCACAAAATTGAAGTTTCAATATGTAAGAAAACTTTCACGGGGACGAGCCTCCACGACGTGGGGGTGGGGCAGCTGTCTTGAAAATAACAGTCGAGCTTGATTATAAACAGAAAAATACAAAATGGATTTGGTAATAGGCTTCATGGTTTAGATACTTCGTCGAAACTAAGCGAGACTCTAGTTTCATTTGCAAAGTCAAGAATTGACGACCTTGCATTTTGCTATAGTATGCTCCTGGCAACAGCACACCCCTTCACAGAAAAGTTGGTCTAACGATGCGTATTTGCGCGCCAATGTGCACATTTTTATTGTTGCGAGTGTTCCATGTGCTTTACGGCTTTTTCCCAACAATCAAGTAATGATAGCCACTTCGTTCTGGCAAGGTCAATTATCTCCATTGATAGAAGAATGTTCCTAGTCAAGCGATGCTGTTGCTATGTTCCTAAAAGCCTCGAAGAAGGTACAGTCCACACAAAAAAAAAATATGAAGGGATGTCGGACTCGCAAGAGACTCTATACTAAAAATATAAGTCTGGAAGGTTTTCTTAAGCAAGCAAGCTGCTGCAAAATTAATTTCAAATGGCCTCTGAAAGGCTGCCCTGGGGTAGACTGCTCGCGCAACCTTTAAAATATATCTTTTTACCTGAAACGTCTGCCCGAGAAGATTCATTGATAAAATTAGCGTTTTCTGTTAAACTTGCCGATTCGAATATCAGTATAAATAGACTGAAACACTAGTCAATGAAATTGTAAGCAAACATGAGAAATCAATGAACCTAATTTCGAATATTCTTAAAGGCGAGCTACTTGATGTTAGTGAAGTTGTGAATATGACTAGATGTTTATTAATCGTCGGATAATAAAATGAAAAACAAATATTCGGTGGTATGCTGACTAGTAAGTCTAACTACAGCGAATACTTGCCAATCCCCCTATGTGTAGCTCCGTTGAAAATTTTATCACTTGGCTAGTTTAAGTTTAAGGACTAGTAGACACTAATATCGGTTGTAGCAGCTAGTTTTCGGAAAACTGATAAAACGTTTTCTTGTGCAAAGCTGAGGATAAACTTTAATGGAAGATCTTAGCGTATCTACTAAACATCTTGTTTCTACAAGAACTAAAGGATTCTATCGTCTCGAACGTCACTTTTAATCGTAGTCAGAGAGCTTCAAAGGCTGCAAAAGTGTTTATTGCAACTTTAACACGAGAAGTTGCAATGGATTTCAGTTAATCTACGTCACAAGACCCCCCCTTGGCTTCCGATCAGGGGTGCTCTTCGAGCGTCATAAATCGCTCAACGGGTGAATGCACTTTAGTTAAAATTTGAATAGTCTTACCAATTGATATTCCCTTGGTAAAAGTTGCAAAGAGACTGCGAAAGGCATAAATTACGATATACTACAAATCGGAGTATTTTACGAGCCCAACAGTTTGCATTCCGAAATAAAAATATATCTGTTTGTGTGGTTGGGGTGCTATTGACTACCTCTACGATTGATCAGAACATTAGAAAATAGAGGCTTTCGAGCGATGAAATCAGCTGAGGATTCAACACGGAGTGCTCCGTGCTGTTGCTTCTGACTCTCATTAGAGCAAGCGAAGTATGCGAAGAATACAGCGAATTACACTAGGATAATTTCTATTGAAATTTTGACGTACACTTTATATTGGTTTCACCATCTCGAGAACAAACAGAATTATCAGGTTATCTCACATCTCCTCACATCTCCTCCTCTCAACTCAAACAAGATCTTTCTTTGTGTGTCGAGGCTTTGTAAACTACGAGTGGCATCGTCTAAGCGTTTGTACGAGGAAACATTCATGTAGTAAATAATAAGATTTTTTAGCTTGTTAATTAATCCTCTCAGCTTGTGCATGTCCGTTCCTATTATTCTCATGCCTTAAACCAGGCCCTTGTTTAATATGTCTATTTAACAATATCAATTGATTTAGTTTGCATATTCTGTCCAATCACTTAAGTTAAGACGTATTCAACCTTTCCAAGTCACTGGACTCCTTCCAACTTTAATCTAGATTCACTAATGTTTCACCACAAGATCTACAAAATACTATCCAGTGCAAATAGCATAAAAAAAAAAATTGTTTGTGACATTCTTTAACAATAGGAGAAATTAACAAGCTCTACAGTGCGTTACAGAATTGCTCAGAGTATGGGGTTCCTTTCGGGTTATTCTTGCCAATACTGCAAGTATCAGGCTACATTCTAGAATCCTCAACGAAGCCCAGGCTTCTCCGTTATCATGAAAAAAACGATTCCAAGGCTGCAAACTTGGGATCTCACTTATGGCTGAGTGGCTCTAATATGTTCACAAAATACAATTTTGTCCCAATTTAAGCGTGTGTAGCTGCAATGCAATTATATAAATCAGTCCATAATTCACTGATGTGTACAGTCGTCATTTAGGTGAATCTCTACTATCGGTGCATATGAATGCTCTTGATAAGCAAGTTGCAGAATGTGGCGTACTCCTACATTTCAATCCTCTAAAAGTAACTTTAAACCCACCGTACCAAAACTTTTCGCAACCCAGCCTGGCCAAACTCAAAGACAATAACTCCTTAAATTAAGACGACTCCTTTCGGAAAGCTTCTAATAAAAAGTACCAAGAGAAGAGCATGAAAGTTACGAGAAGTACCACGAGAAATTCAAAGTGTATACGGTAAGGAAGGACAGAACAAACCTTAATTATCGTGATGATTTTTCATGTTCCTGAGATTTTGTTTTGAAACAACACACCTAGTTTGTTTCAAGGCATTTCTGCTTCTTGCACCCTCTCAGGGTTTGTCAATATGGAGTTGTAGTCCACGCCTGAGTTCAGCGGGATTCGCTTCTCGAAAAGTGACTGCTTGTGTCTGAATGTAGGAATGTTACCAATAATACGAAAGAACCGCTTTTTTGGCCTATTGAACGGAATCGTTGAGTGGCCACATCGAAAAGGTTAAACTATACTTTTGTGTTGAAGAAGGATATTTTCAGATGTGACACACCAGATTTTTTAGCTGCTTATTCTGTGGGACAGCTGGGAAATGAAGTGTACAGAGTGAATGAATGAGGGGGTGTTTATAATCACAATCACCGCTAGATGTCCCAAGGGTACGCATTTATTCATTACAGCCTCAACTCCTCTATTTCATGTCTTGGATCTGAATTTCGTACACATCAATGTCTGGGAATGCCTTCATCTGAGGCAGACACCTATCAAAAAAAAAATATGACGGAATTTTGCACCCATGTATAATTTAATTTTAAGTGTGGTTATACAGATAGTCGTGAGAATGAGGGTGAGATGGTATCTAGAGATGCGAGTAGAGATAGGCATGATCTGTAGTGTAATCGATGAAGTAAATTACGCCATTTGGAATTCGTAAGCACACTTTCTGTAAAGTCTAATATTATTTCTCTCCTATCATAAATGATTGGACTCTGCATCACTTAAAGCCGCGTTGATTTTGCAGCACCTCAAACACAAGCTTAGTGTCCAGTCTTCCAAGTCTTTCAGAAAACTCTAATTGTAAACTTGCCCATATAAGCTTTGGGAAGGTAACTCCCGAGTTGAAAATACTTTGTGTTGTCAGGTATAATCCCGAGTTCGTAGATATCTAATAAATAGAGAGAATAATTAAATCGCCAAAGCCGAGACTGTTATTAAATCAATACACAATCTGCACATAATATCTATTATCTTGTTATTCATTTCATCTATTTGGAAATCGGTTCTATTTTCAAACATTCTCTTCTTTTATCAATAAACGTGTCATGAAGTAAAAATAAAGACAGCAGACCACGAATTACTTGGATTGGCGATTTGATACGTCTGTATGCATAGTTTTCAGGGTTACTCCAGTTTTCACTCCTGCTCACATGGTCTTTACTCCAATGATGGTCTGTAAATCTGTGTAAGGCTGCAAACAGGTCGCACTTATTATTCACGTGATACCAATACTAAAAAAAAAAATTGAAAAGTTTTCAAGACCCACAAGACTAAGACCACTGAGATGATAAAGACGATTATACGTAACAAATCTACTCAAGCGGTGAAGAATTTACCCAAGGGAATAAAGTATGAGCCTATTCCTTTGAACACATACAACCAACAGCGTTCTGCATTTAATATTAAGCCTAAAAGAACTCAAGGTGTGGTGTACAATCCCGCTTCGTCGATCCACAAGGCTCTGATCAAGACCGCAAGAGCCTTTTTACCTGACTCAGACCCTAGGAAGACCTTGGCTAGTGGAAATGTTGAGTATACTAGTGAAGAATTAGCTAGCTATCCAATTATCAACCTGTACGCAGCACCACAAGACAGAGTGTACGAAGTGACCCCAGACACAGTTGCCGAGATAATCAAGTTGAGAGAAGAAAACCCTACCGTTTGGACTGTGAGCAGGTTACTGAAGAAGTTTGGCATTGACGCAAAGAAAGTGAATGTTTTCACAGGAGTGACGAGCTCAAAAAGTGAACCAAAGAACCAAAGGGAAGTGGACAGAAAGAAGAGAGCTATGATGTGGTTGCGTGGAGAATATTAATGTAAATAGTTACCAACATGTTGGATGAGCCCAGGAGGTGGATAAGTATAAAGTAACACTATAGAATGGGTGAAAATAAAGGAAATCAATTGAAAGCACATAGTACATTGTACAATGTACATACTTTTGGACGTAGGCAGGTACTGTAGAAGAACGGAAACTGGCGTTTGAAATGGTAAGAATACCCAGATTGATTTCGCTACCTAAAATCTAGGGTTAACGGTATGAGTACAATTAAAATAAAAAAAAAACCGTATCCAGTTATATTTAGAGCTATTGTAAGATTGACAAGATCAAAACAATGTAGAAAGCTATAATACAATCGGGATAACAAGAGTTTCGGATAACTAGTTGCAACTTGTAACATTTCACATTAGGTGATTTGGTTGCAAAAATTATCAGGGTGGCATCTGTTGCAATGTCAAGAAGTGAAAACACCATAAACACCATTACGACAATCTGGAAAAAGAGCTCAAATATTTTGCCCTTCATTATCCGCATTACCCTCTTATTCTACTGTTTTCATGTTTACCGTATCGCCTCTTCCCATATACTAAGGATTTTTATTCATGTTTACCATATGTTATCGTATTCTTATTTTATTGCTACAAAAAAAACTAAAGACCAACCCAGTAAGTACTCTTTTCAACCTCGAAAGATCCAGTCAAAGGTACGTTCGACAGAGAGTTACCCACGCTGACAGTGTACTTGCCAGCTTCCGAAGCCCACTTGTTCTTATAAGATTCCCAGAATGAAGTTGCCTCTTTCACTGAAACTTCCAAGCTGACAGTCTTGGATTCACCAGCCTTCAAGAAGACCTTTTCGAATGCTCTCAATTCCTTCACAGGTCTGATGATGCTTGGCGAGTCTTGCGACACGTACAATTGCACGGTTTCCGAACCATCAACCTTTCCTGTGTTGGTAACCTTGACAGAGGCTACAACGTTTTCACCCTTAATACCAGTGCTTAAGTTGTCAAATTCGAAGCTCGTGTAAGATAAACCGTATCCGAATGGGAACAACACTTCGTTCTCAGTCTTCTCAAAGTATCTGTAACCAACAAAGACGTCTTCACCGTACAATACTCTACCGTTTGTGTTTCCGTAGTTAAGGTATGAAGGCACATCTTGCAATCTCTTAGGGAAGGTAACTGACAATTTACCACTTGGGTTGACATCTCCGAACAAGACATCGGCAATAGTGTTACCGACTTCGTTACCACCGTACCAGCCGTGGATCAAGGCAGGTACCTTGTCAACCACTCTCGTCAAGGTAACCGGCGAACCAGACTGGTTGACGACGACGACGTTAGGGTTGGCCTTGGCAACAGCCTCGACCAACTCATAGGTCTTACCTGGAATGTCCATGTCAGGTCTGTCGAATCCTTCAGATTCCCATTGCTTTGAAATACCGATAACCAAAACAACCTTGTCGACCTTCTTGGCCAATTCAACGGCCTTTGCAATCTCGATTTCTGGAGTCGACTTAAGAGCGAAACCGTACTTGATACCACCCTTGTCACTTCCTTCTCTTAACAAGTCAGAAGTTGGACCAGATCCGAATTCGACCTTGATGTTGTAAGTCTTGCCGGCTTCCAACTTGTAAGAACCCTTTTCTTCTCTGGTACCCAGACCAAAGAAGTAAGCATCACCTCTTTCTTGGTGGGTCTTGTTGTCGACTACCAATTCGTCGTTGACAAACAATTGTGCAGTTCCCACAGTGGCAATACCAAACTCTAACTCTTGCGATTCGTTTGGTGTGTAGGTACCTTCAAAGTCAACGTAAAGCAATAATTCATCTTCTGGGAAAGTTGGGTGCTTGTAGTCACTGATGTGAGCGTATGTGGACTTCAAGTGCTTGGTGTCAAACAATTTACGGTCCTTAGATCCTGGTGGGTTCCTGTAGAACTTGGCGGTGATACCAGTCTTACCTTCTTCGTTGAGGAGGAGTGGTCCAACATCTGGGACAGTCTTTTCCAAGAAAGTACCCAAGGTGTAGTCCAAGGAGACGGTGTTTCCACCTTCCTTCAACTTTGAGACGATACCTTCATATGGGGTAATGACGTAGGCAGCGTTCAAAGCAGCAGATCCTCCACCGGAGTCTTGAGCAGCCTTAGCATTTGGTCCAATAACAGCAATCTTCTCTTGTCCTGGAACAGCCTTCTTGGAAAGTGGTAAGATGTTGTTTTCGTTTTTCAACAAAACAATCGACTCATCACCAAGCTTTCTCAAGAATTCAAAGGCTTCTGGAGAGTTGTTTGGGAGTTCTGGACCATTGGTTGGGATACCAATCTCAAGAGATTCATTTATGAAGTTGAGGACATGACGGACATTGTCGTCGATAACATCTTGGTGGATTTCTCCACTTGTGACTTTGTGAACAGTTTCTCTGAGAGTTCTGTTTCTGGTTGGACCAGGCATTTCCAAGTTGAGACCAGCATCTAAACCATCCTTAGTAGAGTAAGAACCCCACCAATCGGACATGATCAACCCGTCGAATCCCCATTCCTTACGGACCAAGTCTTGCAACAATCTCTTGGATTGAGAAACGTGCTCACCGTTAACCTTGTTGTAGGCAGTCATCAAAGATCTTGGGTTTGAGTCTCTGAGGGCGATCTGGAAAGGCTTCAAGTAGATTTCTCTCAAGGCACGTTCTGTGACGATGGAGTCGACACCAAAACGGTAGTCTTCTTGATCGTTACAAACAAAGTGCTTGATACAGGCCAAAACCTTAGTGTTTTGGATACCCTTGATGATACTGCCTGCAGCAACACCAGAAAGCAATGGATCTTCCGAAAAACTCTCGAAAGCTCTACCACCCAATGGCGAACGCAAGATGTTACAAGTAGGACCTAAAATACAGTGAGCACCCTTCATGATGGCTTCTTTACCCATCATTTCACCGGCTTGAACAAGTAATTCCTTGTTGAAGGTGGCAGCTAAAGCAGTTCCACATGGGAAACAGTTGGAAGGAACAGAGTCGAAAAACTTAGTACCTCTAATACCATTTGGACCATCACTCACTCTAATCGAAGGAATATTCAATCTCTCAATTGGAACAGTGTGCCAAAAATCAGCACCGGCCAAAAGTGAAATTTTCTCAGATAAATTAAGCTCTTGAATTAAATGTTCAACATCCAACTGCTCATGCTTAACAAGCTTGACGTCGGGACTTTGAACAGGAATAGTCATCTTAAGCGTATAAAGAAATAGAAGACTATAATTATAAAAAAATCAGAAGGACCTAGGGCGGGGGGAAACTGCCAATTTATACCTCTCAGGAAAGATATAAAAAATGGGGAAATCAAAGGGAGCTAGGAATCACTTCTCGATTAGTATACTCGAAGCCAACCACCACACTCGTACTTGAGATACAAAGATATTATGGTTGCGAACTCTGATTTAAATCAACAGAAGAGCCTGATGACAATACGGAATGGATACCCAACTAGGAAACGTTCGCATCTTCCCCAGGCCAATTTGCCCAAAAGTTTACGTGTTTTAAGTTGTTGTACTTTGGGTCTTTTAAAGTCTCCGAAGAGTATCACAAAAAGAATAAAGTGGGGATGAACTCACTCCACTCCAGTGGAGTGATTGAAGATGGGTGCATTGAACCAAGGAATTTACAGCCGATACGGAGTGGATAAGTGGGGTGAGAAGTGGATTATGTAAATGATATCCCTGACCTAAAGTAGTCGTACCGAAGATGGAGTCACTTCCAAGTTTACTGGGATCATAATTGAATAAAAAATGGTTTGTGTTACCACTTGCTAGAGGCTTTAATGTCCCCAGGATTTAGTTCCCCAAAAGTTTATCCCCCAATTTTAATCCATGACCACATTACAGATCTGGGGTTTTGCAACACGATGAATCGAGGAGTTTAAACGAGTTGTGTATGTAGAGGTTGGTTTGGTTATTGTGGGGGTGATGATAGTTGATTGTATTGTTAGATATCCAGGGTATGTTTCACGTGGTGGTTTGTAGGTTGTTATGATGGCGAAATGAAACCCACAAATAGGAGATCAATACTCAATTCTTAGTTTTCAGCTCAACAAATTGGGATTAGATGGATAGTTAATACTTGAGTATGTTTATGCATTCTAATATGAAGCTTTAATGATTCAGGTTGGTATTCATTTCCTTAATTATAGATGCAATTCCCCATACGGGTTAGTCACACCCGTCAACCCCGAATTATTGGGTGATGGATGGTGCTTTGTGTTAATCCGGTGAGGTGATCATAATGTAAAATTATATCTCCAAATTTTGCTAATGAGTGGTTAGAGACATCAAAGTATTAAGGTAGGTTACTTCCAAGAGATAATATTTGAATTCATCAATGTTTAATATTAGTTTTCAATTGATTTCTAATTTTTTTGGTACGACATAGGTTCCTACCTTAACGGAATTGAAGGGCTTGATGCCGAGCTATCTCAGATCATATGCACTTATGTAAGGGAATTGTAGAGCATGTTATTTTTTATCCTCATAATGTAGATCATTCAAGGGCTGAAGGAATTGTGTAAAGATTGAGGTATTATCGAAAGGTTAATATTGAAATTATAATCTCCAGTCAAGACATTTTCTAAAAATCACTTGCATTCACGCTGAATCAGTGACTCTTGATACTTAGCTTACTAGAAGAGGGGGGAGTGTCAAGTAGTATACACAAACTTAAATACTCTTCGTTATTAGGTGGTACTTATGTAATAATGGTGGCATTGAAGAATCTTCAAATGTATGAAAGACACGAGAAAGTGGGGATAAAAAAGGGCTTATCAGTAAATTCGCCAGAGATATTCAACATTAGGTTAATATGAACGAATAAAAACAAGGAAGGTGATTGATCTTCAATGTATTGCTCTAAGGAATGAACCCAATTCTGTTTAATGAGAGTTCAGTACCTATCTTTATACTAAAGCTTAGGAATGGTTGAACTATTCGAAGGATACCCATTAGCGAATAATTTTGTGATTAAACGTAAATTATTAACTTGATGTAACGCCACCAACTAACCCCTTATAGATACTAATTATTAGTAGTTGTAATCATTCAATTAAGAACAATTACCCCGGATCTTGATTGAAGATCCGGACCTAATTGGGTATTTTGATGTATTTTCCGTCAAAATGAAATGAATTTTAACAAAAAGTTGGAGGGTACTGTTTTCTCGACAAAATGAGGTTATCATTAAGTATTGAGGATAGTTTATCAAAGATTTACCATAATTCTTATGAATAGTTACAGGTAGTTTGCTAAGCCTTTAGAAAGACAATAGTTTTACTGTTATAATGTCATCTACCTGGTATACTCCATATTCACCGACCCTTGTACTGCAAGCTATTAATCTCTTGGGGTATTCAAACAAGTTACTACATTTTTACTTTCTTTCTCTAAAGTTCTAAATACAGTTTACTCGTAAATATAATTTATGGAACAATGTATCGTTGTATTAGGTTGATTTATCTAAGAATTGTAGATGGATATGAACTTGGAAATCCATTTATGCTCTAAGAATTGCTGGTATAAACTAACAAACTACCAAAGCTGTGCCAACAATTTAACCTGAGTATTCAACAAAAGCGTGGATGGTTTAGTGGTAAAATCCAACGTTGCCATCGTTGGGCCCCGGGTTCGATTCCCGGTCCACGCAATTCTTTTTAGTTATCTGTTACACATGCCAACATCTCCTTTGTTAGCCCAGGCTGATTAGCTTTTAGGTTATGGATATTTTTTTTTTGCACCCATACCTGGGGTGTTTCATGTTGAGGTGCCAAGCTACGCATGAAGGCTTATACTTCAAAGCAGGCAAGATTAGGAACATCTATACTGAGGGTTACAATCCAGCAGGGGGTGGGCAGAAAGACCAGCTCGTTTAATCTAAACAATCGAGATGGCTCATATGCTACACCCTACTGCATTGAAAACCCTTCAGAGACGATCTAAACAAACAAAACAATTGACGCTCACACTAGTAGCACTTCCTATTTGAGTCAATCTACGAAAAATTGCCTTTCGTCTTATTCCTATCGATTATAATTGAGTACAATGTTGTCAGGCTATGTGTAATATTATTATGTAATATTGTGCTATATATTCGTCGTATTATTATATAATATATCACAGTTGACGACAGCTTGCAATATGTTTTAAGGTACTGCATATTATCAACTTTCATTATAGTTTAAAAGTCAATGAACTTATGAAATTTTTAGAATGATTCAACATTGAACAGAGCGTCTTCTTTCTTAGCTGAAACAGTAACGGTAATGTATTACGATTGATTAAGAGTCGTCGTACCTGGTATCGAATACTTGAAAGGAGAATCCTCTCTCTAAAATTATCATTTAATTTTTGGTGCTCTCCACTAGACTCTCAGTATTAGAATTTCGCGTGTTGTTTTCTTTAAATCAACAAACTTATGGAGTCCACGCTATACAATCAGCCTGTGGTCATAGACAACGGATCCGGTAACTTGAAAGCCGGGTTTGCCGGTGAAGATAAACCTAGAACATATGCATCTGCTATAGTTGGTAGGCCCAAGTATTCTAAAATCATGGCGGGCTCGCTTGCAGGAGCAGATATGGACGAGGATGAGGCACGATTGAGTCGTAATCTAGCGTCAAGTGAGGAAACATTCGTAGGTAACTTGGCACAACAGAATCGTGGTCTTCTCAAACTTCGGTACCCTATTGAACATGGTATCGTGAACAATTGGGAAGATATGGAGAAGTTATGGAACCATACTTACACACAAGATCTTAAGACTAATGCTGAGGACCATCCACTTTTGATCACTGAAGCACCCCTCAATCCAAGAACAAACAGAGATAAGATGTGCCAGGTTTTATTTGAACAGTTCAATATTCCGTGCATCTACATATCGATCCAGGCCGTTTTATCTCTTTATGCCCTGGGAAGAACGACAGGAGTCGTGATAGATAGTGGTGATGGAGTGCTGCATATCGTTCCAGTATATGAAGGATTCTCACTCCCACCATCAATCAAACGTATGGATATTGCAGGTAGGGACATCACTGAGCAATTGCTGTTCAATATGAGAAGAATGAGTGGGATTAACCTTCAATCGAGTGCTGAGCTAGAAATTGTACGCCAGATCAAAGAAAAGGTTTGTTTCATTTCAAAAGATCCTATTAGAGACGAAAAGTTGTATGCTGCAGCATACAACAATGCAGAGCTCATGCTGACTTATAAACTTCCTGACGGCCACGAAATCCAATTGGGAGTGGAGAAGTTCAGAGCACCAGAAATCTTATTCAACCCACAATTAATAGGGAATGAATCGCCTGGATTGCACGAACTCACCTCACTTGCAATTGCTAAAACGGACTTGGACTTGAGGCCGACATTATATCAGAATATTATATTATCAGGAGGAAACACACTTCTCAAAAACTTTGGTGATCGATTGCTTGCGGAGTTAAAGCAACAGCAGTCGTCACAGAAAACAGGAATATGGAACAAGTCTGCATTGGAAAACTACAATACAAAGATGAAGGTAAAGATATACGCACCTCCTGAGAGAAAATACCTGACATGGATAGGAGGAAGTATTTTGGCTGGGTTAAGTACATTCAAGAAGATGTGGATTACACTGGCAGAATACCAGGAGGATCCTAGTGTTGTGCATGTTAAGTGCATGTAGTGAAGTGAGAAACACAGGGTAATTTCATGTCCCAAAAATAAATCAAAGTGGTTCATTAAAACCTCTTTGTTACATTACATTCAAGTAATGCTGGACCATACAACTACAATAGAGATTGATAGTCAGAGTTAGCCCTAGAATCATTTGTGATTCTAGTTCAATCAATAGTAGAAGCATTTGAAAGTGTAGATTTTATGATTTCGCAATCAGTTAAGTCGCTACCACAGAATGTTTAGAGGATTCATATAGATCACAAGAGATTCAAGCCACTTGATTTAAGAATAAGCATACGTGTAATTCTGAGTTTAATTTCGTGTATTCTCGACTGTTGATGAATTATCCAATCATTCTTTTGTGAAGAGACTAATTTTTAGACTCTTTAGTTTAGTTTAGACATGTCATGTATTCTCTCTGATCAGGAATGCTTGATGTGTGAAAAGAATGAAGATATAACTCTCTTAATTTTCACGTAATTGAACTCAGTTGCTACTCTCGAATGTGGAAACGTCATTCCATTCACATTGAACATGACACTTCTGTAATATTTGACTCATCATGCCCTTCGCCTCTTCTACAAGAATCTAACTTCCAAATCTTTTTATAGTATATATGCTTGTTTTCTAGGGAAGTTTATGAACTTTCCAAACATAAAAGGTAATATTCCCAAATGGAACACTTAGATACAGTAGTATCTGTCACCAAAGTCACCCAATCCTGGTACAATATACTTGTCCTCATCCAATTTCTCGTCAATACCACCAGTGATAATTTTCACCAACGGGTACTTTTCTTGGAAAGCCTTAATTCCTTCTGGAGCAGCAAGTAAGTTCAAGAATAAGATTCTGTCCATTTGGACACCTCTTGCCAACAAGACTTCAACAGCCATCATTGCTGATCCTCCTGTAGCTAACATTGGATCAAGTAAGAAAACGTAACGTTCTGAGATGTCTTCTGGCAACTTGGCGTAGAATAATTTAGGTAAAGCCGTTTCCTCATCTCTTTGGATCAAGATCTTACCAATTCTAACTGAACGACAACATTCTCTCAATCCCATTTCCATGGACTCACCGGCACGGACAATAGACACACCACAGATCTTACCCAAGAACTTGGCTCCTTCGTATTCGTGGCCCCCATGACACTTGATAATCTGCTTTTCGACAGGTAATTGGTTCAAACCTTCTTCAACAAGTAAACGAATGATTCTGTCTGAGTAAAAGACGAAATCACCACGCTTGGTAGTCTGATCTCTAATAATAGAGTACAAGCCAATGAGCTGGTTAGTCTGGGGGAGTAAGATGACGTTCTTGTTAACTTCAGAGGCAGTGGACATGATGATGGATAAGAAAAAATTTCATCTCAATCACTTGAGATCAGTCCACTGATGGTGGTGTGAGAGGGGAAGTTACTAATTAGAGGTTATTTAACTGAGAGTATAGAATTGATAAGTATGTGAGACTGTTGAGTGGGGGGAACGACGTTCAAGTACAATCTACTGTTATCATCATCAATGTATACTAGATAAGGTGATGTCTTATCTGGAAAATCTCATAACGATAATTAAATTTTGGTGAATCATTTATGAAGTTAGTGTCAACGGTAATGAGAACAAGAAAAAGGAGTGTACAGCTCGAGGATACTATACTTGTTACGATTCTCACTTCGCTCTTCGAATAGTTGACTTACCTGAGATAAGATTGTTTATTTTTGCAAGTATAATTTAAATGAAGAATTACAGAAAGGTGTATCACTGCTTGAATGGTTACATATAGATACTTGATATTCTAAAATTTGCACCCAAATTGATTGACCATGTTACATATTTCCAAGAGTATCTCCAAGTGGTTCCTGGCACATTTTTCTCATAGTATAAAACTTTTAACTTACCCTACTATAATTCATAATTCTCAGCAACCTCTCGCTATGTTAGAATTTTCAGCACTGAGTGAAACTCAACATCAGTGCAAGTGTAAACATCACCTACATTTCTACCAAACTTATGTCCATTTCTTACTCTATTTAGCACTGTACAATTGGTTCGTAAATACAAACCTATAACTCATGTGAGCCCTCAATAAAATTAAACGTAAACTCTCTTAGAGTTTGTTGAGTTTCTCCAATGGTAAGTCTGTTGATTATTCCAATCACAATTTTCACCACATTAAGACTTCTCATGTCACTAAACATTCAATCCCTTTACTCTTGTACAAAAGGGTTGTCAATCACTTCACTTCCATCCACTGGTGAAATGGTCAACAAGTTGTTACCCCTCACAACAACCTTACCCAAGTCTCTGGTCTTGTCTGTCAACACTGTGTCGTCGTCCTCTGATCTCACATTCTCAACAACGTCTTCCAATACCAAGTTCATTAATTGATCAAATCCCTTCAAGGTTCCTGTGATCTGTCTTCCTCCAATAAACTTGACGCGGATCAGCTGCTCCTTGTACTTGTTTAAGTCTAAGATAGCTTCTCTCTTCGGACCATCGTGCTTGGCTCCTTGTGAGTTATTGTTATTGTATCTTCTTCTGTTGTTGTTGTTGTTGTTGTTGTTGTTGTTGTTGTTGTTGTTGTTGTTATACCGATGCTGTATTGTTAGTACCACTGTCCTCTTTAGATTTCTCTCTTCTTTACTTACATTATCACTCATGATTGTTGGTGCTTTTGATGTTGATGAGATTTTTTTTCAGCTCAACTATGAAATAGAAGTTGGTGCGTAGAACTTGATGGTGGAAGTTTTGGAAGACAGTGAGAAGGAGAAGGAGAAAAGAGGTGTAAGATGTAGGAGTTCGAGGAGTTCGAGGAGTTGAGAAGATTGAAGAAGCTGTGAGATTAAAAGAGGGTTAGAAAGTAAAATTGTCATCGATTTAGCTCAACAAGAGATGGTAGCGTCAATTTGATTGGAAATTTATAGTGAATATGTAAAAGAACTTGAACGTTCATTGAACCTAGACCTATTGAATTGTATTCTTGTTTCAAAAGAATCGTTCAATGTTTTCTTGAACCAGGTTGGTCAGTATTATTTGATAGAATTGAACCAAATATTCTAAAAATTTTAAAAGATTGGGTTGCAACCAGCTTAGTTTTAAGTTTTGATTTGAAAGAGCTTACAAATACCTCAATCTAGTGCGTGTCAATCATAACTGAACACCGAAAAGCCAATCGTTTACTTCTTATCTTTGATTTCAAAGACAACCTAGCGGTTATTTGGAGGTGAATAAGTTACCAATCATCGAGAGGTGCACATATCACTGTTTCAGTGTATGTATTGTAGCTTAAACTAGTAAGATCAAAGTCAAAACACCTTCTTTCATCGATTGTGACTTACATGAGTGTGTTTCTTATTGTAGATAGTTAAAGCATACTTCTTAAACAGCAAATATTCACACTTGCAAAGGACTTCACGAATGCAGAAGTGGTCTACGAAATCTTGTCAACAAAGTAAGTTGCAGTATCAGTATCCAATTATCCAAGAAACTATGACTTGCCTACTTCGTGTATGCGATTACGAGTATCTGTCCTAGTCGCAGTCAATTTAACAGCTTATTCTAATTCATCCTCGATCTGTTTTGTTGTCATTTCAAATCTCGTTTTCGAGATACCCGTGTGGAACTGTCTTCATACGTGTATCGATGTGTAAAAATAATTTGGGTGCAAGAAAGGTACCAGGCAGGAACTAAAAGACCTTTTATCAAGTAAGTAAGTGAAATGTAAGTGAGAAATTACTTGTCAGAACTGTGTTTGTCACTTGGATTTCCAGGAGAAAGTGCATTTGAAAGTGAGGAGAGTGTTGTTAATAGAAAGAGGTTTGAAATGCTTTGTTTTATTATTTTAGATAGACAAAATTTAAAGATGGATAGCTATTTATCAACTAAGTCTGGTATTTATCGATAATTGATTAAGTCTAATGTTAAAACGTACCTTTTGAAAATAAATTAAATCCCTTTAAGAGATAAATGAAGTACTACAAACAAGTAAGTTGATTAAACCAACCTTCAAAGGATACTTTTTTGCTCACAAAACCTCAAGTGATTTAAAATTTGCAGCCAAATAAGCTTTTCACTATCTTGCGAAGCACCAAGATAGTTAGCTTTTGAGGCTAGTACATAGAGTTAGGGGTTTTAACTTGGGTAATTTAGTTCGTTGAGAGTTGATATTGCTTTCGTATCGGTCCTGATTGGTTATACAATCTAACTACCAGAAAATAAAGGACAAGAGAATGAGTCCTAGTATACTGGTGCCATATACTTGTGGTGCCACATTAGTTCTCGTTGCGGAAACCGAGGATGTGATTTCAGAGGTGTTAGATCCTGAGGGAGTCTTGGTAGTTTCTCCTGCTGGTATACTTTGAGTTAACGGAGATGTGAAAACGTTTCCAGATGATGCTTTGGAAGTGCCTGTTTGGTTGTAAGATGAGCCTTCAATTGTAACTTTGGTAGAACTAATATTAACTTCACTCGAAATAATACTGTTATGAAGTGAATTAGAAACACCAGAACCAGAAGAAACTAGTGCTGCAGAAGAAACTGCAACTGAAACAGAACTAGTTTGTTGAAGGCTTTCTGACGAAACAGATTCAAGGATACTATCTGTTGAAGCAGCCAGTGTCCCAGGAGAATTAGGGACAGATTTTGAAGTTGGACTTGAACTTGAAGCAGAAGCGCCATTTGAAATACTGGACTTGCTCGAACTGAAATTATTGCTCGAATCAAAAAAATTTGGGGTGGAAGAAGAGTTTAAATCAATAGACTCGAAGTCAACAGAATTGGATTCAGAAGGGCTTGGAATAAATGGACTAGAAGAGACAGACGAGGTGGAATCATTTTTGGAGCTTGTGGAAGTGCTCGAAGGTAATAATGAGATCGACAAAGATACAGAAGCCGAGGAAGGTGTATAAAACGACGAAGTTGAAGAAACTGACGAAGTCGCAGAACTCGATGCAGAATTTGACGAAGGTGATAACGACGATGAAACTGCAGATGGTGACGAAGATGTGGAAATAGACGAAATTATAGTAGTTGATGAGGACGCTGACTCCAACGACGTAGTAAGTGAAAGTGATGAGGATCTCGAAGATGATGCAGAAGACGACGAATACTCTGATGACGGCGAATGACTAGAAATCGACGAAGGTACAGAATTAGACGAGGATGCTGAGGGTAATGAAGATGCTGATGATGACGAAGATTCTAGTGATGGCGAAGTGCTTGAGGATAGTGGTGTGGAATGCGACGAAGATTCTGATGAAGTCAAAACTGGAGAACTTAATGATATTGTAGAACTTGAAGTAACTGAAGAAGGTTCTGACGAGGAAGAAGTTACAGTGGTCGAACTAATTGAAGAACTTGCAGAACTTGAAGAACTTGAAGAACTTGAAGAACTTGAACTTGCAGAACTTGAACTTGAACTTGAAGGACTTGAACTTGAAGAACCTAAGGAGCTTGAAGTGAACGAAGACGATTCGGAATTTGAAGAAGATGCGGACGAAGACGTAGAAGTTGAAGAAGCTGACGAGGATGCAGATGACGATGCCAATACATTGTTTTCACAAACACGATCCTTGAAAAGTGTAGCGCTATCCAAAACAGAATTGTCAGCAGATGAGACGAATTCATGCGTCAAATGAGTACAGTTGTGAACTGTAAATCTTGACCAGCCGTAGTTAGTGTCTTGAGCGAAGACGACGTAGTCTTCGAGCTTCTTAAGCTTATCAATACCGTCATAGTGCCCGGCAATACCATTCAAAATATACCAAGGTGCAGTTGGATTGTTAAGACCGTTGGGGTCAATATCGTCGTTTGCAATTGGTGACAATCTTTGGTAGTTATGGATATGACCAGCGAAAACAAGGTCAACGCCATACTGTGTGAGTAAGCCTTCAAACGCAGTTTGACAATCTAAGCATCTGTTTTTCTTCTTGCCTGCTACATACCAAGGACGATGGCCAAGTGCAATAACCCAAGGAGTTTCAGTTCTGTTGACAGAGGCAAGATCATTGGCTAACCAATCGACCTGCTCATTTGCGTAGGATCCAATGTGACCATTCACACCAGTATCCTCTGCTCCCACGAGTCCATTCCCAAGATCTGTTTCGGTGTTGTATTGTACAAAATGTACAGAACCATAGTTAAAGGAGTACCAAAAGTTACCTTGTCCCCCAGATTGTTTTCCAGGCATATTAAAGTGCTTACTGAAACCCGTAAAGTTTGTTTGGCCGGGCATACAGATAGAGTTGGTGTATTTGATCCCATTAACTTTATCGTTTTCTGCGCCATTGACACAATCAGCCTCATGATTACCTGGTCCAACCATGTAAGGCTTTTTAGAAGTTATTGGTTGCAATTGATCATAGAATTCATTAAGAATCAGATCATAAACCTTGTAACCGTTTGGAATAGACATATTCGACAAGTATCCTTGAATTTCCTCCTTTAACCAGTAGTCAGCATACGCTATATCTCCCGGATGCAATAAAAAATCAAAGGTATCCACGTTCTGCGTCAATGAGTCAATTGTATTTTGCTCCCCCACAGCAAGAGCCCCTCCAGCGCCATTCCCTGTTGTATCACTTAAACCAAGAGACCCCATAGTACCCATGTCAACAACAGCAGCAAATGTGAAAGAATCAGTAGAACCAGCCGCTTTTGCAGTTGTGAACGAATAAACGTTTACGTCATTTTGAACTTTGTAATAGTACTTAGTTTGAGGCTGGAGTCCGGTAATCGTAACATGGTTGTTCCAAGTCCTCGAAGTTTGATAAGTTTCAGAAACTAAACTTTGAGCCTGTTGATCTAAGTTACTTTCATCTAAGCCGTACCTTACAGCTGGATTTTCAAGTTGAGAGTAGGTGTTCCAAGAAACCGCCATTCCACCTGGACCAGCATAAGCCAAACGATGTTGTACAGGGGTCTCAGTGTCCACAGGTAAATCTCTGAGCATGAACGTATGACGAGGGCTCAAAGTGATAATTTCTGTACACACTTGGGTGCAAAAAAAAGCTGTCAAACTAAATAGAAATTTGATGTGCATTGTGGGGTAATTTGATGGATTTTTAAAAAAAAACATCAAGAATTAGAAGGATGCAGTGTTCGATTTATATCTTATTGTTGTAGCTACCTTTGTAGTCAAACTATAAATGATGCTTGTCGTTTAAACTAAATGGCAAAGCAGTCTTGGGTGCGCAAAACACGTGTATTCATTGTGTTCATGTGGCTGATATCCATTTGGGGTCCGCTTAACAATTGAAGTTACACAATTCGCTCAAAAGCCTGGTTAATTCAAGGGTCCACTCCCACGTTTGTAATAGATAAGAAAAAGTTCGCATAATTGCTAAGAAATCATTTGAGAAATGCCTCAATTTTTCAGAGTTGGTAAACTACAAACTGCTCATTGAAACATGTATGGGATATTTATTATTTTTTTTTTTTTAGCGAATTAAAGTGCATGAAAGACTTTTGCAATCTCGTATTGCTAAGCGGTTTCTTAATAGGGGTGTCTTTAACTGGATGTCTAATTGTAAAGAAACTCGTAGATATTCTTGACTTATTCTTTAACTGAGTCTTATTCGTTTTCCACTTAAGAAATTATAAATGCTCATATATTAGTACCCTTCTTAATGCTATGTTTGTGGTTTCATCATACTTTGAGAACCATGCAACACCTTCTAAGGTAATTGATGAAAGTCATTGCCAACAACGATTCCAACTTTTCCTTTTCTATTTTCGAGTCTTCATCGTCAAATAGCTTCTCCAACTCTATTATCTTCATTTTCAATCTCTTCCTTACCAAGAACTCTCGAAGTATAACCATTAATACTGCACCAACAGCAAATAATAACCCAGCAAGAATTTGGGAATGTAGGAACGGCTTTTCTGCGCCCTCTTGTGCCAAAGAAAATGCAACCAAAGCAGCCACTAATGTGACTGGTGTGTTGAGAACGTTAATTCCTCCCCAAGCAGCAGGCATCATCAGTTCCAATGGTCCTCCTTCTAAAATATCAATACAAATTGGAAAACACATTGTGGATCCTGTTCCACAAGTTAATCCCAAAAGGATGCCGTAACCTACTAAAGGACCAAATGTGGTTGCATTGATCCAGTATGCAAGAACCAAAACAGCGACAATAAGATTTGCTGCAATTGTAGTGTTACTTCTCCCAACGCGATCACCGATGACGCCCACAGTAGTCCGGCCAACAACCTGACCAGCGTTGATGAGAGAAGTGATGATCAGACCTTGCGAAGCACTAAGCCCAACTGAAGTACAGTACCGTGATGCACTGAAAAGAACCATAATGTAACCGAGAATTACAACATTGAACCACAAAGTAATCACAGCTAGCTCATAATGTTTATAGAATATCTTGAGATCGCAAGTTTCTTTAAGAGTTTTGACAATAAACTCTTTGTTCATGGTTTCCTTGAGAGGTCTTGGCTTCACTTTATAAGGTCTTAAAAGAATAACTGCAATTCCTGTTGCAAACAAGGTTACGAAGCAAACCATTCGTAAAGCCCATTTGTGGTCGCCAGTCATTTCAATTACTTTATTGATTGCAAGTGAGAAAACCAAACCACCTAAACCTGTACCCGAAATTGCAATTCCCATTGAAGTTGCTTTTTTGGTGGTGAACCAACTGGAGAGAACAAGCGTAGCTGGGATATACAAAAGAGAGAAGGAAAACCCGACTAGAACACCTTGTGTAAGATATATCTGCCACAACTTGGTGGAAAAAGATGCAAGAAGATATGCAAGAGTCTGGAGTATTAAGCCAACTATAAAAATAGGTTTATAGCCTACCATTTTGTATAAGAATGCCAGGAATGGGCCGAAAATCTGTGCAATGGTGATAACGAGACCACCCAAAAGCGAATAAGCAGTACGCCCTCCACCTTCAAATTGGTTGGATGTGACATAAAAATTAAGAAAAACACCAAAACTGGCACTTGGACCCCATGTTGAAAACATAATTAACATCGCGGCAATTGATACGACCCAGCCGTACCCACCGTTGGGAGGGATAATAATTTCATCTTCCTCATTACCAGTTTTTTCGAGATCATCCAGTAGTGTAGGTTGACTTGAAAGGTTAATATCCTTATCCGAATTATTTAATGCCATTTCTATTGATTATTCAAACAACTGTCATATTAGCGAGTCTAAATACAATAAACTAGAAAGTGGCTTACAAATAGAACATCTTGTTTAGTGATACTGCCTTCCCCAAAAGTTTAGTGAGTCACTAAAATAAGAAACGTTCGAAGTTTAAGTAGATGGGATTCATTTTCCGAAAAACACAATACCAGTTTCAAGACGTGTAGCTGATAAAATTGAAGATAGAAGTGTGGAGCTTTGCAGGGGAAGGCTTTATAATGGAGGCTTAAACAGACTAAACTCTAGTTGATGAAATGGGAGAGGTTTTTTTAGCACACTATCGGTTAAACTAGTTAACCTTAAGCCGTTACGGCTAAGAATCTGTGTGGCAACCAAGAAATCATTACAGCCTCATCTCTCTAAATTTTTAAGTTGTGGTACAGATTTCTGCCGGGCGGGGACTCGAAATTCCGATAAGATGGTGAGGCAGTTGCTGCTAAAACGTATCAGAGTCATAATGGTTGCCACTGAAATTTGACTTCCAAACCTTTGTACTCGATAAGGGTTTAACGAACTAAGCGGGGAATCATGTTACCTGCAAGTCAACTTACTAATGATATCTATTCTACAATTATAATTGCTCACTTTATTGTTTAATTAGCGTTGGCTGAAATGATGTGTCATCAGGTTGCGTGCTATTGATCTTTGAAATGAACCACATGTTTAGCACTACTCTTCCATTATTAATACTACAGTTAAAATTGACATTGACAGGATCAGAGAAAATTAATTTTGTGACTGAATGTTTATACAATGTTAAGTATTTGGTATTTTGCACCCATTCAAAAGGTGCAGCCTACTATGCTTATGCAATACTCAAGTAATGATCTGTTTCATTATGTGAAAGAAGTTTTGAGTAAAAATCTGAAAATGTTTTAACAGCTCCAAAAGTACAACAAGGAGACAGAAAGCAGAGTGACAAGAAGCATTGAAATTGGAAGTAAAACTGAACGATACTTATGATAGTACAACTTCTTTAGCAGATGTTCCAATACGTGATACCCTCAATTGATTGAATAAAGGACTTCTCTATTGAGAACAGTCTTAGCCAATTCTGGTTTAACCTGTGAAAGTAAGTCCCTGCGCTCTCAACACTTAACCTAACCGAGTGTTACCACCCAGAGCCCTGTATAATCTTTATACAATGTTCTGGTAACACGGTTGGTTGCAAAAATTAATCGTGTGGTAACACACGGATTACAAATAATCTATTTTCATGTTTATATAGTGAGACAATAAGGCTGGTGAAATATCGGTACTCAAATTGGTAATGAAAACCCCAGAAAAGGAGGTATCACCTTCTGTGAAACTGATAGATTATGCATATTGAGAGCATATATTAAATAAGTAGTATCATCTAAAATAAATTGGAGAACGATTGTGTGATTCTTTTCTCAATTCTGAGTAGTCCTTATCGGACATCTATTAAGAACAGGAAACCTTTAATTGCAAGACTCATGTTTTTCACTATGTATCCTTGACAGTTTAAAATAAGGCAAACAGCTTAAATCAAACTGCCAGAACCTAGCGATAAGCCTGTTAACCTACTATCTTCTTTGAACACTCCCATCTCTTCATTCACTTCTTTCTCCACACTAAAGGTGAAATCGTCGAGATCTTCAACACACGTGACCACGGCACACACCCCTTTAACCAAGCAGATTCCAAATCTTTAAAACCATCATGTCCAACTCAGACTTCTTATCGAAAGGGATCGATCTCGTGCAGAAGGCTATTGATGCCGATACTGCGACGCAGTATGAAGAGGCCTACAAACTTTATTACAATGGTTTAGATTATCTTATGTTAGCTATCAAGTATGAGAAGAATGCGAAGGCGAAAGAGATGATTAAGTCGAAGTTCACCGAGTATTTAACTCGTGCTGAGCAATTGAAGGAGCATTTGGAGAAACAACTGAAGAAAGACGAGGGTGGTGGTAATGGATCTGGTTCTGGAGGCTCTGGTAGTGTCACCAAATCGAAAAAGGATGGTGGCGATGATGACAATGAAGATACCAAGAAACTCCGTGGCGCACTTGCCGGTGCCATTCTTCTGGAAACACCTAACGTCAGCTGGGATGATATTGCAGGGTTAGAGAGTGCAAAGGAAGCGTTGAAAGAGGCTGTGATTTTGCCTGTCAAATTCCCACATCTTTTTGTAGGTAACCGTAAGCCAACGAGTGGTATTTTGTTGTACGGTCCACCTGGTACTGGTAAATCGTACTTGGCTAAAGCAGTTGCAACGGAAGCAAACTCAACGTTTTTCTCTGTATCGTCATCGGATTTAGTATCGAAGTGGATGGGTGAGTCAGAACGTTTGGTGAAACAATTATTCACTATGGCCCGTGAAAATAAACCGTCGATTATATTTATTGACGAAGTAGATGCTTTATGTGGTCCTCGTGGTGAAGGAGAGTCCGAAGCACTGAGAAGAATCAAGACAGAATTATTGGTTCAAATGAACGGTGTGGGGAATGATGCAAGTGGTGTTTTAGTCTTGGGTGCAACAAATATCCCATGGCAATTGGATGCAGCCATTAGAAGACGTTTCGAAAAGAGAATCTACATTGCGTTGCCGGATGCGCAGGCGAGATCGGCAATGTTTGAGATCAACTTGGGAACAGATGTACCATGCCAGTGTACTCCACTGGATTTCAAGTTATTGGGTGAAATGACAGATGGGTACTCTGGACATGATGTGGCTGTTGTTGTGAGGGATGCATTGATGCAACCAATTCGCCAGATCCAACAAGCAACTCATTTTAAAAAGGTAGACGTAGACGGCAAGGAAAAGTTCACTCCTTGCTCACCTGGAGACCCAGGTGCCGAAGAGAAGAGTTGGATGGATATCGAATCGGACGAATTGAAAGAACCAGACCTCACAATTAAAGATTTCGTGAAGGCTATCAAGAGTAACAGACCAACTGTGAATAGTGATGATATTCAGAATCATGTGAAGTTTACAGATGATTTTGGACAAGAAGGTAACTGAGAGAAACCTCAATTGTCAAACATTTATGACAATATGCCCTTCAAAATAGATTCAATTCACTCATATAAAAATAGACTGGATTGGCTGTATAGATTAATAAAGTCTTTTAATTATGAATTAAGAAATTACATTTCTAAATGATGGTTTCTGTTAATACAAAATTTTAAATAGTACATAACTTAGCAAGTTCCCCTTATCTCCCTGGAGATCTTGATCTGTCTCTCATCTTGTAAGCAAACAAATCTTCTTCATCATCATCTCTTCTAGATCTTCCTTTCAATCTGTCGGCAAACAAATCATCTTCTTGTTTCCCATTTCTACCACCTCTTTTACCAGCAAATAAATCTACGTCTTCTCTTTTTTTGTCTGCAAACAAATCCTCGTCGTCTCCTCTACCCCTTTTCTCAGCTCTTCTTCTTCCTCCTTCTCTTTTTCTAGGACGATCCTTTTCAAACTTCTTTTCAATGCGTATTCTGTCTGGTTCTCCGTGAATCAAATAATATCTTGAGTATTGAGCTGCATTTTTAATCTTTCTATCAGATTGAAATGCTTGTCTCATATTTAATACAATCGTTGTTTCGTCTTCATCCATGGCACCTTCTTCTGGTTCTTCCTTTACTGATTCTTCCTTGTTTATTCCCAATCTAGAGAGTAAACTTTGTTTCTTTCTAAATGCAAGTGCTGGATTATACAGTTTAGTCACTCTTTCTTCTGTGATACTGTTAACATAGTCTGTGTTTTCCAAGTTGACTTCAATCAATTCTGGTGTCACCAATGAAAGTGTCTGGAGCGCATGAGATGCACTCTCATGTGTCTTAAAAACAACAGCAACAGTTGAATCGTTAATCCATTCAACTCGGAACTCATGCTGGAAGTCTAACGCTTTATACTCTCCATCCACTTCTGAATAATTTAAATACACATCAATAAAAGCACTAATATCGTCGGTGGAAAGGTTGTCTACACCTCGTACTCTCAATGCTTCAGGACGAAGCGTCTCATCCACTCCATTATATGAAACGGAAATCAGTTGGTCTTTTAAGGTAGCTTCTCTTTTTTTCTCATCCTCTAAAGGTTTGGTCATAAGACCACCGTATGGTTGTACTATTGGATCCATGTTGCTTGTTTTTTTTTTTTTTTTTTTTCACTTGGTGAAATTTGAGCTTGGTTTATATTGATATAAAGAATAGATAAGTTGGTAGATGTAATTGGCATAGATTAGTGATTGGTGATTAGTAGATTATTAGCTGGTTTATGCTATCAATGATTAAGCCCATTAGACAGTTATTTCGTTACTTTATTAAGTTAAAATAATTTTAATTATAATATTACAGGATTGATATATACATCAAATATACACAGATACAATATCAAACTAAACCAGTTCCATGGAATCATTTGGTGATGCTCAAGGGAGTATAAAAACATTGAAGGCGATAAAAAGTATTGGTGCTGGGATGGGTAATTTTCGAAACGTGAAACTCCTATCATATATGATGTATATATAGGAATAAGTGAAAGTCAATGATTTTTAATGACTTTAGGAAACTGTAATTGGTACAAGAAGACTATTATTTTAATAGTTAATTCTTGTTTGACTTGATCCTTTTGCATCAATAGTAAGTTCACTTTCTTAAGACCAGGTAATCCAAATTAAACCTTAAACAATCAACTTAATGAATAGATTATGTATGGGCTCGAGGAATAAGATTTAAGTGATCTTTTCTGAACTCTTCATAGTCTATTCAATGATTCTTTCAAGCAGCTTCATCAATCTATCATCCATTTAAAGCTCATTACTTGCATGTTTTCACGATAAATTTCTTCGTGACCACTTATATACCTCACTCCTTTACTACTTCACTTATTCATTAGCTCGTACGCTCTCTCGTATAAACAAAACGTTATTACATCTAATGAAAACTTCACCAATCATCTCCTCTCCTTCATAAGTGTTGTCCAACTGAACATTCATATAATTATCAACCAGCACTAATCTCCCTCTATACTCAGTCTTATTCCACTTAAGACGAACCACGATCTCCTTATCGACCAACGTCTTCAAAAATGGCTTCGGGTTAATAGGTTGGAACTGCTCACTAGACATCTCTAATTCGTTCTGTTATTTTTTTGTTTGTCTGAAAAATTAAACGTGTAACATTTGTAAAACAAACCTCAAGTGATTGATTCGAACATCTCTGAGTGTGATTGGGATTTTGCAGTGTATAATTCTGATGAGCAAATTGGTTCAGGTTGTTATTATAGGGTCGCTTATTCGTTTTGCGATACCCACATTCTTTCCCGAAGCTGTGGATTCGTTAGCTTCTTCGAATTTACTTAGTTCTCCAGTTCAATCTTTCAAGTCGTTGAAGGAAGCTTTCTATTATTTGAAGTTCAATATCAATTTATATGATGGTGGGTTAAATCACAATCCTCCATTATTAGTTATACTTTTACTGTTTCTCGATCATCCGGTGATTTTTAATTTATTGTACACCGTGTTGGACTTGATGATCGCGTTGCGCTTAGTTAAAATCAACCGATGGTATAATGATTACAACACAAGGAGGACGGGGCAGATAAAAAGTGGCTTCAATGATGATTTGATGGCTGCATTCTACTTGTTCAATCCTTTGTTGATATTGAGTAATTTGTCCAAGTCGACTTTGGTGTTTACAAACTTTTTCGTTGCTGAGTCTTTATATCAGCTTTTGTTTGGAGGAGGAAGTTGGGTACGCAGTGTGGTTGCTTTAGGTGTTGCTACATACTTGTCTTTGACACCTGCCGTGTTCTTGCTCTTTTCAGTACTTCTTTTGGGACGTACTATTCACGGATGGACCGTTAAGAAGACAGTCGGAGCAGGCTTGGCATACGCTGGTGTAGTGGGTGGATTACTTTTAGCATCTCAAGCTGTCTTGGGAGGTTCAACAGAGTTTCTTTCACTGTGTTACGGAACCATCCTCAAGCACTCGAAAATCGTCCCTAACATGGGCTTGTGGTGGTATCTTTTCACTGAGATGTTTACATTCTTTACACCTTTTTACGTTGGCTTGTTCAACTTGTACCTGTTCGTGTTTGTTATTCCTATCGGACTTCGTTTCGTCGAAGTAGGACCACGCGCAGGTGATTCGTTCTTTGCAGTAGTTGTCACATTAATCTGGCTCAGTTTCACAAAATCATACCTGTCATTAGGCGACTTGGGATTCGGACTTGCATTCTTACCAATCTTCAAAGACACAGTATTACCCCACTGTAAGTACGCTTTTCTTGCAGGAATCGTTCTTTTGGTAAGTGCTACATTAGCTCCAATCTTCTACTACAGTTGGATAGTATTGGGAAGTGGTAACTCCAATTTCTTCTACAGTATCACATTAGTATGGGGAGTTGTGCATATTATTATTCTTATGGATTTAGTTTGGGGTAAGTTAACGTACGATTATGTTGAACAACACAAGGTTGTTGGAAAGGAAGTCAGATTAACACAGGGATAAACCTTAGGTGGATATAATAATCTGAAGGTTAGGACACCTTATTGTGAGAAGTTGGATGATTATTATGCATGGAGAACAGAATTTAGACTACTACTTTATGTGTATTATTATTCATCCCCTGAATTGATGTAAGGTACCTTTCCTTTTCTTTGGATTAGATTATATAAAATTTAATATTGTAAATTAAGGGTTATAGTAAAGTAGTGTAGGCATTTAGAAGCGTGATTTCAGAGAATACAGGGATCTTACATTTATTCTAGTCTTTTAAGTGTCGTGGTGACAGTAGCGAATGAAGTGATGATATGGGAGGAAGTTCTAGTGAGCAAAATGATATCTCGACCAATTAATTCAAGGGAAATTCTAGAACATCTTGGCTGCAAATTATGAAACTCACACATTTAAAAGTGGTTTGGTTCCATAAATATCTGTTTCGTCTTTCAATGGTCTTGTTTCACTTATGATACCTCAAGTATTAGTAAACTGGTCACAAATGTACCATCTTTATTGTCGTAAACATGTCAAATAATAACTACAAGAATAACCTGAAGCGCCAAATTGTAATCATTTTCTTTATAAGCATATTCCACGACATAAATACGACAAAAAATGTAAAATCCTGTATATCGCCACACCAATTTTCCCCCAATCAACTTGAGCCAAAAAAAACATAAGCTGAAAAAAAAAATCATACATCAACGCCAACCCACTATGTTGTCCCACACTGTTCGTCGTTCCCTCAGCACTTCTGCTACCGGTGTCAAGATTGCCGCGCGTGATGCGCCAGGTAACTTGTCTACTTTGTCTGTAGTAGTCAACAATGCCGGATCGTCTGCTGGCAAGAGCGGTGTCTCACATTTGCTTTCCAAGTATACCTTTCTTAACACTACCACCAAGTCTGCCTTGCGTTTCACTAGAGAGGCCGAGTTATTGGGAGGTGTTTTCGGATCTAAGGTTACCCGTGACTCGATTGTGTTGCAAGCTCAGTTTTTGAAGCAAGACTTGCCTTATTTCGTTGAGTCTTTAGGAAACGTTGTTGCCCACACTGCTTTCCGTCCACATGAATATAACGAGGTTGTTTTGCCTATTGCCAAGGCCGAGTATGAGGCTGCCCATTCATCCAACGAATTTGTTGCTTTGGAGGAATTGCACGAATTGTCATTCAGAAAGGGTTTAGGTAACCCATTGTACTTTGATGGTACTACCAAGATTGCACTTGAAGAAGTTGAGCAATTTGCTAAGCAGGCATTCACTGCTAGCAACATCTCGATCCGTGCTTCTGGTGTCAACAGCGATGACTTGACCAAGTTTGTTGGTGAGTCTGCTTTTGCTGATTTGGCTACCGGTGCTCATGGTGTTCCTTCCCCAGCTCTTTTCAAGGGCCAAGAGTCTAGAATTAGAGCTAGCGGTGAATCTGTTGCTGCAATTGCCATTCCAGTAAAGGTTGCTGACTTTGCCAAGTACGAAGTCTTGAGTGCTGCCATCGGAAACAGCGTTTTGGGTGCATCAAACTCTCCACTCTCTAAGATTGCCGGAGCCACCTCTTTCTTGCACAAGTACCAAGAAGCCGGTTTGTTTGTAGTCCAGGTAAAGCACACCAACGCGGCTCTGGTCGCTGACGGAATCAAGAAGGCCAAGGCTGCTCTTGAAGCCGTTAAGAGTACCGACTTGACCGCTGCCGTCAAGAACGCGGAATTGTCGATTGCATTACAGTCAACTTTTGCTGCCCCAGTCGACTTCAAGGTGGAGGGAGCAACCTCAGGTGCATCTGTCAGCGAGTTCAACTACGTTGCCGTCGGTCAAGTGGACGCTTTGCCATATGCTAATGAGTTGTAAGCTCTTTAAGATCCATCCGTTTCCACGGAGTGGAAATGGGAGTGAGAGGAGTGTATATACGAGCACGATTCATTCCACAAGTGGAGTGAAGAGAACACTCTGTAGTGGAGTGAATAATAAAATATAAACTGTAATATCGCTTTTGGGGGGTGAGTAATTGTAGAAGCCTTCTATTATTTTTGGTATCATGAAGTTAATAATTCAGTTTGTTTCTGTAGTTGAAAGGAGCAGGAAAGGAGCAGGAAAGGACCTCTTATGTTTATTATGCACTTGTAACTTTCCCTGGTACAAGTCATAGCTAACATCCTCACTCTCCACTACTTCTTCTCTCTCAGATCAAAAGGCTGCAAATTTTTCGCAGCCATTACGTTATCAAGTATATAGTTTGAAGAGATGAGCTCTGTGATTAAGTGGATTTATATTCGATTAGAGTGAATCTAGGTTGTATAATCTGTTGAAGGTGCGTTCAAGATAGAAACTGTTGTGGGATCTGTTGTGATAGTTTTGGTGCTCTGATTAGTATGGAAACTGAAAATTTCAAGTATATGCTACAATTCAATAATTATTGCTGTCCTTTAAATGCTCAGAATCCTATATCAATATCGAGCAAAGGCTTGAAGCACTTATTACTCTCATTGCATAGTCTCGATACAGCTTCATTTCACCCACTTCACCCACTTCACCCACTTTACTTCACTAACTAAACTACTCTTCATAGTAAAAGTCGTGTCAATTCCAATTCATCACTTCAAATTTTTCACATCACAACAAAAACGCTAATAACCAAGCCATGTCAGACCTTGAGGAGAACGCATTCAACGAAGGAGCTGAGAACTTTGACGATTTCGACCAGCCTGAGCATTTCTCTGAGGATGAGTTCCAAGAACCAGTTGAGGCTAACGGTGCTGAGAAGACTGCTGATGGAAAGACTGTTGTAAATGGTGGGTTTGGACCAGATGACGCTGCAGTTGCCCACAACGGTCCTAGACAGAAGACAGTCAAGGAGTTGGCAATTCCTAAGGAAGACAGATGTACAACTCCATACATGACCAAATATGAGCGTGCTCGTGTGTTGGGAACTAGAGCATTGCAGATTTCTCTCAATGCACCAGTTTTGGTTGACATTGAAGGTGAAACAGACCCATTGCAAATTGCAATGAAGGAGTTGGCTCAAAGAAAGATCCCATTGGTAGTAAGAAGATACTTACCAGATGGTAGTTTTGAAGACTGGGGATGTGATGAGTTGATTGTAGATCATTAAATGTCTATATTACATTCTCCATCAGAGGAGCAGGGAAATTAACAGAAGTGACTGGTTCTTCTACTATGGGAGTAATTTTTAAACTGAAAACCTAAACAAACATCAAAGAACCCCCTCCACACATTCCAAAGAAGTCCCACATTAAATTAAGAATCCTTTAAATTTTCACTTCAAAAAGTGAATATCCCATTTCAATATGGGTTTAATTATCCTTTCCAGGATACAAAGTACATTGTGCAGTTTTAACAGAATAGAGTAAACGAATAACGAACCACCTAGTAGATTCACTTGTGATTGTAGATTCCTTTTCGTATCTACTTGCGTACAATTTTACATGTCTACACACCTTTCTTGGGTTTGCATTCTTTCATTCACTCTATTGTTCCTTACTCAGGCTGATCTGTATATCTATTTTAATCAATATAAGCATCTAACCACTTACTTGCCATAAACAACTTCTTACCATCGATTTGCTCCTTCACAAACCCATCAACCAAACGGTCAAACGTAGCTCTCTGTAAACGATTATCACCTGAACCGATTTCTCCTAACTGCACAGAACAGCATGCTTCCTTTAATCTGTCGACATCTATGATCAAATCATCTGTATACTTGCGTGGATCCAGCTCTTCCGCAAACACTTTAAGTGCGTTGTAAATGGTCATTCTATCCTCGAACTTCAGAAACTCCTTGGCCATGATATTCAGAAACTGCGTGAAGTTCACTCCCTTACCATCGGTGTTATCTACAGTCACCATCTGAGTGAGCTGTTCATCACTGGGAGGTTTAATCCCCAACTGCGTGTAGAGTTTGACCAAATCTTCTTTAGTGATAAGCGAATCTCGCGACTCACCATCTATAAGTGTAAACGCATTGCGTAGTTGTGCTTTCTGGTTATTGGAAAGGGTGTTAAGTGCCAGCATTACTATGTACTTGTCTTTTCTGGTTTTGTTGTTTTGGTGAATAATCGCGACGCGAGAACTTTGAAAAGTTTAATGAGGGTGGTGGGAGTAAGCTGACCAAAGGTAAGTGTAGATGTTATATGGTGATTTGAAGTTAAAACTATCTAACAGCATACTTATACTCTTTGGTTGCACTCTTAATTATAGAGGAAATAGATGTATCATCTAACTCTATGATACAGTATTGATTTTTGTTAAAGCTATAAAATTTTGAGACGTCTATCGAAAGGAAATACGTGTGAACTTAAACTGCATCTAATGTATTAGTCGTGATATGTCTGCTTTTCAGTAATATAAACAGAATTATGGAGAATTGGGAATATTCTTAGGTATTGGACAAACAGTATTGGGAGCAGGTAGGGTGTTTGCAATTAGATTCTCAGTATTTGCTGCCTCATTAAATTTCCACTAGATGGAATTCAAAAGATAGACTGTAGAGTTTCAGTATTATTGCCACTGGTTGGAAGTTATTTTGCCTTTCTGAGCTAGTACTATTTTAGAGGAAGCAGTACCTAAGGTGAACAACTCTTTCGAAAATCAACCACGAGTATTTATTAGTTGCAACCTGATAGAAGAGGTAAATTTGTAAGATATATTCTGCGGATGATTTGAAGTCTGAATAGCACGACAGCCACTTAGGGCAATGGCTTTAACTTACTTCGGAAAAGGATGGCTTGCAGGGGCTGAACCACATCGATAATTGTATTAATAGGTGCTAATATTGATTCAAATGTAATACGATTTGGTTTGCTGGTACGTTAATGCAATAACTGAGAAAAGATTAATGGATAAAAACTCTTAGTGCTTCAACTGGCTACAACAAAAAATAGCTGGCAGCACCTCTTCATCTTTTATAAATAACCTACCTTACTTGATGGCAGGACAATAACAACCGGAGCGGTTAAAACTATGAATCTGAACCTCGACATTAGTATTCGTTGCATGATAAATTATTTTCCATTACTTTGAGAGAAAAATAAAATTGGCTGCAAAATTTCTAACGATAAAATACTTAAACTGAGTATTCCTGCAATTTCATTGGGCACCCTTCATGTGTGGTTGATCTAAAAATTAAATGGTAATGAGACCCTCCTTTAAAGGGATAGTCACTGAAGGCCATCTCTTCAAAAAACCTCTTACAATGTATATAATTATTCATTCTTAAAGGTATACTAAGCATTATTGAGAACCTATAAACGGATTATCGATACTATAAGCTCTCTCTATCATACACTGTTTTCAGTATCTTACAGACGCTGCTAATTAGAGGTTGTAGAGTTCTTTCCTATCGTTCCCAACTTTTCTTGCATGAAACTTCCTGCAACCACCAGAGCACAGTACTTGAACAGTTCGAATCCTCCTGGATATAAGATATTGTTGATTCTGGTTTGTTTTTGGCAGCCCTTAACTGGCGCAATACCCGCGAATCTATCATCAATCCATTTAAATGCACCTGGAGCACCAGCCACATACTCAAGACCATGTTCACTAATCATAGCTGCGTTGAACTCGTACGACTCGATCCCCCATTCACACCAATTGTCGTACACTCTTTGTGCTTCCTCAAAAGGAGCAATTTCATCGGTTATCCCATGGTGAACCATAATTGGGATTTTAGGGATTTCATCATTCTTTTCCAAAGCCAAAGTGTTTTCTCCAAGAATCTTCTTGGCTATTGGCAACTGGAACACTCCAAACCCATCCTTGAAGTATCTGTCTGGTCCCGTATAGAAATTTGTTCCAACAAATTTTACTACACCTGGAACAAGACACTTGTCGGCGACCCAGTTGAAATTTTCAAGTTGTTCCTTTGTCTGGATCTCTGCCTCAAACGTGTCTTTAGCCTCAGGGTAAACATTGACCAACCCATGGAATGCAAGTGCACTCAATCCCGCAAAGACACCACCATCGACACTTGCGGACGCCGCACTGATGTTTGGAATGAATCCTCCAAAAGCTGCACCTACTAAAGAGCTTTCCAAGTCAGGAGCATATGTGGGCTGCAATGCAGCAGCCCAACCTGTTGCAATTGATCCACCAGAGTATCCATACATCGCAACCTGGGCGCCGTCGTCAATACCAGTGAGGTTCCCAGACTGTAAGGTACCTTTAATACCATCCAACACAGACTTACCGTTGAGTCTACCGACAGCATATGCACCATTGAGTCCTTCATAATCAGTAATAAGAAGATAGTAACCTTTGTTCAAGAACAGCTGGGCAAAAAGCATTTCAGCCTGAGAAATCAAAGGCGATATAAGTGGAGCCCCAACTTGACTTGCATAAGACACAGCACAATCTTGTGCAGGGGAGTCTGTAGCAGTTTGGTAGGAAATAAGCTTCTTGGGGTCGGCATTAAACGGCTTGATAATGAGAGCCACGACTGAAGTGGCATTGTCGTTCTGGTCATTGGATCTAACCAAAATTTCCCAAGCCCCATCTACTTGCATTGGAAGGAACATGGAACGCACTTGGTGTGGTGTTTTTCTAGACTTCAAAATAGCACCTGGCTCTGCATCTTCAAACCCAGGAGGATTCGAATAAAATGGGTCCTGACTAGGTGCAAGAAATCCATCGTCAGATGATGCAGCATTACCAATTGACAAGTTGATCAATATCGAAATCGTAGCAAGAACAAAGTGCCAGCCCTTCATATTTGCAGTGTCAAATTAACCTTGAACATCCAAACGCGAGATTCAGTTTTATTTATATCTTTTGAACCTTGCATAAGTGCTTTCACTAACCGGAATCCATCAACTGCCTTCGACCCTCTTGGATTGCAAAAATATCCTATTTAGGAAGTCTACTAAGTTTCACAGTCTTCGATACTAGTCGTCTTCATGTTGACAATAGCTTTGTGTTTTCTTCGCTTCTTCTCTAGTGATATAGTTTGCTTGTTTAGAGCCTAACTGAATTCAATAGCACTTATCTTGAATACTCCGAATCGTACCAAGAATAATCATTCCTTCGTTTGCATAATTGATCTTCCAACGTAATATGGGATTTCGAAGTTGGTGGCTGCGAAACGAACAAGTACCTCTCGGGCATCAAAACTTTGTTTCAGGGGTACTGTTCCTTTGTGAACTTGTCTCTACCTTCCACAAGGTGTAATATTCCACAATATCTTCTTTAAGGTAGACTTGTACTTTCAAAACAATCATCCTCTTTGCGACGCCTTAAAAATATCCGGGATGGTTTTACGGGGAGGAGAATAATAAGGTTCATTATTGGTGGGGTAAACTTTAATTCAACGGAGTTCAATCTTAATCCCACCACCCGTATGATTTTTTATCTTAGTACTTCTTGAGCTTCCAATTCTTGGAGTAGTTAGTTTAGGTGGTTTCTTGAAAACGGTGGTCTTGCGAAGATACTGAGTAGATACCCTCACATTCCGAAGCCTGAAATTGACATTAATAAGGGAATTTTTAACACACATGCTTTGGAATGATAAGCACCAAAGCTCATATCAATGACACCACTAATTCCGTTTCGTGCATTTGGTCAGTTTGTTCCCTACCTTCTCCAAATAATTGCCCACATTAAGAATACGACATATCTTCTACCAGGGAAAACGTTACCAGTCAAAATGATAATATTATTAATAGTTCGTGAGGGGTTCAAGCGTCTTATGATTGCAAAAGAACCAGATGGAACCGTTGAGGGGGTAAACTAAATGCATGTGTGGTGGGTAATATTTATAAATCTGAATGCCACCATAAACATAGGTTCAGTATTGAGAAATAAACAATAAGATTAGCACCTCAACATGGTGTACATCCTCCATAATTCAAGGTAAATTAAGACCCACTGAATTTTCTGTTCATCTCTAAAATCTTGATATTTCGTTGAGGCAAAATTTCATATAGGAAAATGGCTACTATATACAATTTTCAGGCACGAAATTTTGTCTAAAAATTGCTTACCGAGTTTTATAACCTTTAAGAATAACCAAGCGAGTATAACTTAGGTGCAGGGTAAAACAGTAAGCTACGTGTTTCTGATCATCTTAAAAACCTTGGATTTTCGTTGAGGTAGAATTTCATTTAGGATAATGGCTACTATATACAATTTTCAGGCGCGATATTTTGCCAGTAAATTGCTCACCGAGTTTTATGATCTTTAAGAATAACCAAGCGAGTATAAGTGAGGTGCAGGGTTCGAAAACTATAAGCTACATCGCCGACGCTAACATCACCTAATGCTCGCAGGGCAACCCTAAAATGGAAAGTGGTCCGCACAATTCGGATAATGTATGGCAAATGTTACCAGAATGTAAGTTTCGAGCGAAGCAAGCTTATACGTATTTGAGATGTCTGGTGCCTCTGTTTATCTCTATGGATCAACTCGTATTGATTGCTCACCTGATTTCGTAAGATAGCTGCCGTTGGTCCTTTTTATGATTACTAAAAACTACGATATGACGTAATGCGATCATCTTTTTCCACTTTTTTGCAGCCTAAATTAGACGTCCGGCTGGGAGTGTTCCAGACGTGCACCGGCGCAGATGGAAGGTTGTTTAGATCCGTTATGTGATGTGTAATTTGAATGATGTTGATGTCTAGAAGTTCCTTAGGTACGGTGGCTGACATATCATATAGTGAGTAAGCTGGTTTATGAAAGATCGTGAGGGGAATTTGTATACAGCATTTGATGATCATTCAAGTAAACTAACCTAGTTAACAACTATGGTCTGAGTAATTACATCTATCGAAGCCTCTTTGTGAAGAGGCGCAAAGCACGTTTGCCAAATGGAGTTGAAACTCTCGCCTCAAGGGAACCATTTTTAGCAAACGCATCAGGGGGGGACAGGTTTCCGGAAGGGCTTTAGGCGGGATTAGGCAACACGCGGTTACAAATCTAGAGCCACATTTCTGTGAGCAACTATGTTTCCAAGGGATAAGAGGCCAAAGATGGTGCTTGAAAGTAGTCGGTGGTACTGAGTTTAGGTTTACTTTGCCTCAGCTTTTGTTACGTACTTTGCACGTCTCGCTAGTCAGTCTAGGCAAAAATATGCAACATACATTCATTTGGGTGCAAATTTCCAGAAGTTTCTGTTATGAGCTCAAAAGGAGGAGAATGACTGAATAATGGAATACTGACCTCCGCTACTAAAGGGGCAACGAGGATGCAAGTGATACTGTGGATCCGTCAGTCTAGGAGACTTGGTATAAATACAGGTGTATTTGCCAGCTGTTTACTTGTTCTCCATCAAGAATTAAGAATTGAATAAACATGACTATCACTGTTGGCATTAACGGTTTCGGACGTATTGGACGTTTAGTAACCAGAGTTATTTTGGAAAGAGAAGACATCAAGCTTGTTGCAATCAATGATCCATTTATTGCAGCTGACTATGCAGCTTATATGTTTAAGTATGATTCTACCCACGGTAGATACAAGGGTGACATTACATCAAAGGATAACAAGTTGGTGATTAATGGAAAAGAGATTGAGGTTTTTCAAGAACGCGACCCTGCTGCTATCCCATGGGGAAAGTCAGGTGTTGACTATGTCATTGAATCGACAGGAGTTTTCACCAGTTTGGAAGCATCCAACAAGCACATTCAAGGTGGTGCTAAGAAGGTTATCATTACTGGTCCTTCTTCTGATGCTCCAATGTTTGTACTTGGGGTTAACCACAAAGAGTACACACCAGACTTGAATATTATTTCGGGCGCTTCGTGTACCACTAACTGTGTTGCTACCTTGGCAAAGATTGTCCACGACAAGTATGGAATTGAAGAGGGTTTAATGACTGCTGTGCACTCCATCACTGCCTCTCAGAAGACTGTTGATGGTCCATCTCACAAAGATTGGAGAGGTGGAAGAACCGCTTCTGGCAACATCATTCCATCATCGACTGGTGCTGCTAAGGCTGTCGGTAAGGTTCTCCCAGAATTGAACGGTAAGTTAACCGGAATGTCTTTGAGAGTCCCAACTGTTGACGTTTCTGTTGTTGACTTAACTGTCAGATTGAAGACCCCAACGACTTACGAGGATATCTCGGCTACCCTCAAGGCTGCCTCTGAAGGTGAATACAAGGGTATTGTGGACTATACTGAAGACAGTGTTGTTTCAACTGACTTCCTTACTTCGTCTTACTCTGCAACCTTTGACCAGAAGGCAGGTATCTTGTTGTCTCCAACTTTTGTAAAGTTAATTGCTTGGTACGATAACGAGTACGGATACTCTACCAGAGTCGTTGATCTTTTGGAACACATTGTCAGTGTCTCCAAGTAATTTCTGATATTGATCTTTACATCAATCCAAGGAATTAAACTGAATCAGTAAACTCAATAATTTGTTTATATGTTCATATTGAGTTCTGTTAGGCTGAATAAAATTGCTAAATTCAATATTTGTAGAGAAATGCTGAAGAATACGTTCGCAGCCATCGTTCGATGTTTTGCAATGGGCAAACCGTAACCTTAAAGTTAAATAGGGGATTTGAAATTAAGAAAAGGGCTCGTTTCCTTAGAAGATACTTTCAAGACCAAAAAATCAACATTTTGACAGGCAAGAGTGGCTACAACCTCTTACATTCGATCATCAATTCAGCCGGGTTTGTGTTAAGATTTACTGTTACATTTCAACAAACCATGGGTGGCAAAGCGTGCAAGAAACATCCACCATCTTCCAAATCTTTTGCAAGACTCCAAGTAAAGCAAAAGCCGTACAGAACAGTTCCTAGGTGACGATAAAAGAGTGTCTACTTTATTCCTCTCTGTTCATTCCTGGGGGGATTCATTGCCTCTTTCTTTTATAAACTTATTGCTTGAATAAATTTAAAATAAATACCAGTTTCGCAAGTATAAATCCGCCAAAATTAAAAAATGCGTTTTTGATTCTAGGCTCAAATGGCTTTACAAGAAGAATTATAAATCAAGATCTTCCGTAAACTAGCTTGACTACCTTGAAACAGCGAAGACCTGATCTCGTTTGGTTTGTTGAGCAGTATTGTTTATGGATTACTAAGTATTTCATATTGTGTTATATTTAAAAAAATTCTGCATAAAAAAGGTTTTGCAACCAATAGATTTGAACAAGCCTCTCAAATGATAATGCAACTTTTTTATTACGCCGCATTTAAAGGAGTGTAGAATTCTAAAGGATTCCATCAGATAAAATCCCTCTACGGCTTTGAGACACGATATTTATTACTTAGAGAGCTTGCAAGAGATTTTCTGTGAGGGCATCAAACACTGATGAAGACAGACATTCAAGCTTATTAATATCTTTAAGCCACGTTACAGAGAATACCAATGTTCTGAAGGATTCTATTGCAACCCATGGTTTTTTGCTTGCCACCTTTGATTTCATTTACTATAAAGCTGGTGTGAATTGTTCACCTTTTCGTCTTCTCTTTAATTCATTTCACATCAATAAGAAAAGTAATTAACATGTCCATTCCAGAAATTAAATTGTCCGACGGGAACAGTGTCCCAGCTATTGCATTAGGATCAGGTAGATGGTTCAAGTATGGTAACTCTGAGCTCAACCAAGATGCTGTAGACACTATGGCCACTTTTATCAATGCTGGTTTCAACCACATTGACGGAGCTGAAACTTACTACACTGACGTTGAAGTTGGTCTTGCTATTAAGAAGAGTGGTGTTGACAGAAGCAAGCTTTTCATCGCCGACAAGTATTTGGGTGGTCTCAACCCTAAGATTGAGTGGTTCTTACCTAGTACTACTAAGTCTCAAGCAGCTAACCCTTACGAAGCATTGAAGGCTTCCCTTGCCCGTTACAAGACCGACTACGTTGACTTGTACATGTTGCACACCAAGCACATTTCCAAAGAAAACACTGGATTTACCCTTGTTGAGGCTTGGAAGTACCTTGAACAATTGAAGGACGAAGGTTTAGCCAAATCCATTGGTGTTTCCAACTTTGATGTTGCCAGTTTGAAGGAGATTTTGGCTTCCAACCCAAAGTACAAGCCAGTTGTCAACCAAATTGAGTACTCACCAAACTTGCAAAACCAGAGTGAAGGAATCATTCAATTCTGTAAGGACAACCAAATCGTTGTTGAGGGATACTCTGTTTTGACCAGTTTGATCAACAAGGCAGAACAGAACAAGGAGTTGCTTGCCTACATCTCCCAAGTCGCTAAGTCTCACAAGAAGACTGACGAACAGATCGTTTTAAGATGGGTTTATCAATCTGGTGTTGTTCCAATTTCAGCTACTGCTAGTATTGACAGAGCTAGAGATTACTTGGACATCTTCGCTTTTAAGTTGACTACTGAGGAACAATCAAAGATTACCTCCTTGGGCGCCAAGTTCGCTGACCAAAAGTACGCTGCTTTTGGTCCTTAAGTAAAATTAGTATTTTATAGTCTTCACTTGTGAGCCGAGTGAAATGTGTTTCTTATCAAACACATGTCTCTTATTAGTCAAACAATACAGAAAGATAATTGCTAAACCAAATATAAAATTCACTAAACAAAGTATTTCCAGTTTGCGTTTTTTTTTTTTTGCAGCCAAATTGAAGATGTACAATAACCGACGAGAGGAACATTAACTGTGGCGTTTCCTATATAGATCTAATATGATTAGATTCAAGGTTTACCATGATTTCTTTGTGTAGACTAAGCCACTCGTTACAGATTTTAGTTGGAAGCTGTCACATTATTATTTTCTCCAAAAGCTACGTCTTCACTGCAACAAAGCATCGTTTGCAAAAGCCTTCCATTGTCATTTTCAGCAATTCATTCAATTTTCGCATCTCCATATCAATATTTTCCAACTCTGAGCTATCAACTAATCTCAATTTGCTCAATTTATTACTCTTCATTTCAAGTCTATTCCTTATTACTTTTTCCCGAATTATTATAAGAAGGAAGACTCCAATCAAGTGACATAAGCCTGCTAGAATTTGTGTATGAAGAAATGGCTTGGGGTTGTTTTCATCAACTAGGGCCAACGCAATAACTCCTGCAAACATGAAAGGGAACGCTGAAGTGACATTGACACCCCCCCATGCGGCTACTTTCTTCGAAATTTTAGAATGACCTTCAAATAACTCTAAACAAAGTGTTAACCCCATTGTGGGAGTAGCACCAATTGTGAGACCAATAAGGATTGAAAATCCAATTAGCAGTCCATAAGAATTTACATTCATCCAGAACGCAAAAATCAATATCATTGCTATGAGATTGTACATAGCTGTAGTATTGAAACGCCCCATTCTGTCTGCAATATATCCAACCTTGAGTCTTCCGATTATTTGACCAGCGTTTACCAACGCTGTGACTACCAGCCCTTGTGATGAATTCAACCCAATAGTCGTAGCGTAGTTTGAGATGCTGAAAGAAACCATGAGGAGTCCAAGAAAAGTAATGCAGTACCACACTGCAAGAAGTCCAACCTCATACATTTTATAGAAAATTGTCAAGTCGCAGGTTTGCAGAAGGTTCTCTAAGATATGAGCTCTATCGAGCGATTCCTTAAAAGGTTTCGTCTTCATCTTGTATGGCCTCACTAAGATAATTCCTAGCCCTGAGCATGTGAAACCCGTTAAGCATATCATTCTCAATGCCCAATGCTGGCTTCCTGTTCGAGCAATTACTCTTTCGATAGCAAGCGAATATGACATTCCACCTAGTCCTGATCCACAGATTGCGATACCCATGGCTGTTGCCTTGCGCGTGGTAAACCATGTGGCGAGAGATAACATTGCAGGAACGTAAGTTAACGAAAATGACAAACCAACAAGCACACCTTGAGTTAAGTACAACTGCCATAACTTGGTTGCAAATGAAGCCAATAAATATCCTGAGGTCTGAAGAAAGAGGCCTGTTAGTACTAATGGCAAATATCCAAATGTTTGAAATAGGAATGCCAGTAGAGGGGCTAACAATAACCCAAGCATGAGGACAATACCTCCTATTAAAGCATAATCCACTCTTGATGCTCCTTCGAATGTCCCTTTCGTCACATAATAGTCAAGAAAAACACCAAAACTGCCATTCACTCCCCAAGTCGAAGATGACACTAATAAACAACCAACTGCAATAGCCCACCCATAGCCTCCATTGGGAGGAATTAGTTCTTCTTCTTCAACATCCCCTTGATTGACTTTATCCCCATTCGTTTCCATTGTCTTTATTCGAAAGGAATTTTGCAGCCATTTAAAGACGTCTTTATACTTGAATCAGTTACACCAACCAAAACGACCTAAATATGAAGATGGATCAGTCATTTGAACGGCATAATTAAAGCTATCTTAGAACTGTTAGGCTTACCCAAACTAAAAGACAAATCTGTCATATGGTTGTGAGCATAGTGCTAAGTTGATATTTCCGAATGCATGGCCCGAAGTGTATTATGTTACGAGATGAGTCATACTGGAGTCACTGTAGCCTAACTACTATGGTTGACTGAGAGTCATGAATAGAAGAAGGATTTTATCTTTTCAAGTATTGATGAGTAATATGTTCTATTTGAGAATAAAAGCAATTGAATTCTGGCTAAGCCATGATTGGGCTCTGAGTGGCATTTGGTAGGTTCACTTGTGCATCTGCTAGAATTAGTTTTGCAATTTGATTGTCAGACTGGAGAATCATTGTTCAACTCATGAAAAGTCTTGTTATTTGATTTTGTAACATACTAACGTAGCAGTCTTTAGTTTCTAATGTTAAATTGCAACAAAAATTGAACAGAGCTGAAGTAAAATGAAAAGTGTTGAAATATTCTTGTTGTTGATCTGTTTTGTCGCTAGTGATTAATCAAGCTATTCATTTGCTTGATCAATGGAACAGTATTAGCACTGGCTGCAATGAAAGGTAAAATTTGGCTGCGAATACGTGAGTTCCTCTACTCAAGATGAACGCATTACTCATTTATTTCACGAACGGCGTATAATTCAAATTGCTGTATGTTATAGATAGAACTCAATAACTCGCTTTAAAACTATAATTCTATAGTTGAACAGTCGTTAATATGCTTGTAAAGGACAATACGTTTCTGTCTCCTACTATATGGATAGGATTCTTCTTCAATTCACTGTTCTTGTGAATTCATTAATATTCATATTCCTCCAAGATATACCCCTTCTTTATCGAATCTAAATTATTATCAATTAACAATAACTTGACTTCAAAGTCGCTCTAGATTTCAAAGTCGCTCTAGATTTCGAAGTCGCTCTAAGAAAGCTTAGTTGAGATAGACTTGTTCTTCAAACAACTTGACTTTAGAGATGATAAATTTCGTACGTTTCGTATTGGCGTTATTCATGAATTGAAAGACGCAACCTTACGAAGGTGCAAATCACCAAATCTGATGAAGGACAATTCAGACTAATGATTATGGACATTAAGAGGAGTCAGGTCACCATAAAATTGGTTAAATAACCAGTCACTCGACGAACTTGCTTCGTCTGGAGTATAAATAGAGAAGATAATGTCCTGACTGAAGGGAGAACAAGGCACATATAGAATACTGAATTACACCTAAACTAATAAACACTTCACTCAACAATGGATACGACTAGTAGTAATCTGATAGACTCAGAACTAAGTCAAAAAGTACTATTCATTTTATAATAAATCTCTTATTTATTCCAGGATTATATATAAATATTTTTAAAAATTAGAATCAATAATTATTGTTTCCTTGACTTGAACCAGTGAATATACTTCAACCAGGCTTCAGTCTGAAAGCAAAAAAGAAAGCTCCGATACCGGGAGTCGAACCCGGGTCTGCTCGGTGAAAGCGAACCGTGCTAGCCGTTACACTATATCGGATGATCTTGTTATGAGTAAACTACACTTTTTCAATAATATTTTTCAGCTCATCTCATTAAAAAAACATCCTTACTTCAATAATATTATTAGAAAAAACGAGTTTTATAGGGCAGTTGATATGAGAAGTGACGTAAAGTCTTACTTTATAAGTTGTACGCTCGATACGATTTTATATTTTATGTCTACACTGTCGTTTGAAAGCATTAAACATGAAATAAAAATGATAAGCCCTATTTTAAGGCTCAAGTGTCAGTTATGCCAGTTAATTTATTCATTTCACCCTGTTTTAACTTCAGCACCAAGTATAAGCAGCATATAATCAACCTCTCAATTAAATTTTGTAGCCAAAACTGTCATGAAGCATATAGAAGGTTGATTTGTCAGATTTGAAGTAAGGTGCAAGTAATACTTCACTCTAAATTTTCAGTATCAGATGATACGAGTTACATCAACAGCTTAAGTTGAACAGAACGAATCATGGTGAAATAAGCGGCTCAACAAAAATATCCCCGTACTTAAACTTTCAGAAAAAGGGCTCTTTGGCCGAGTGGTTAAGGCGGTAGACTCAAGTTCTACTATCGTAAAGATGCACGCGTTCGAACCGCGTAGGAGTCACTATTCTTTTTTTTAATTTTAATCAAAAGATAAATCCCAAGACGCATTAGAATGTGTAAGGTATGTTTTAAAGTGAACTACTGTTTCAATTTGATATCTACTAAGCTATTTTTATTTGTATGAACTTGTTTAAATTAGAAAACTGGGTGCAGTCTACCAATATTACTTATATACATCTGAGCACTCAATTCTAACTAAGAGCTGTACATATGTGGTTTCTAATGTATCTCAAAAATCACGTACATTGTCATTCTATCAAGGACTTAATTAAAAGCAGAAAGACTTCTCGCTTTTATTTTCCGCTCTTCTGTAATCGTGAGCACCTTTTTGTAGTGTTACCTGGCGTATCTAAGTGATTGGGGTGACAACACACAAAAGAAAATGCCAGTAAAATTTGATTGTCAAACTTATTACTGGGTGGTCTACTTCTATGAATTCCAACACCAATCTTGATCTTCACTAATGGCTGCAAATCCTGTATATAAAATTTTGTTATTGGTTCTTTATGTGGAGCAGTTTTGGGTAGCAGAGTTAGTCACAATATACAATATTCTAAGGCACCTAGACTCCTGAAAAGTTATTGACTAAAATAGCATGGAATAAAAGAAGGAATGTGAGCATTTATTATTTAATTTATGTATTCTAAAGCTTCGTATATTATTTCTTCTTTTGGTTCCTCAACACCGTGTCTATTCAAATATTTTAAAATATACAAGGTCACTCCCAAGACGACCTCTTTCGTTGTAAGCTTAACTTCATAACCCACTAACAAACTTTCAGTATTTGCGGATAGGGCTATAACATTGTGCCTACCTTATTAGCTAGGTTAAAATTGGACCACTGGTGCTGTGAACGTAGACATTGAGTTATACTCTCGTATGGTCAATTCAGAGAAAACACATTCTTATGATATTTCCTCTGGTGGTCTAACTAGTCTTTATAAAGCGAAGTTAACCTTGTGCTATTTCTTAGTTATCGGTACTATACAAGAGAAGTTGATACGTATCAAGTCAACTGAAACCCAACAACGAGTACCAAACCGAGAATAAAACAGTAGTGAAGGATGAATTTTCATAATGGTTCGGTTTAGCGCTCACCTTCGATTATCAAAAAGCCAACCTTGACAGTACAACTAATATTCGTCACATCATTACTATCATTCTACCGTCAGGCATAATTTTTCATTCAAAAGCTCATTATATTGTGTCTAACTTTAATAAGCGCGATCTTATTTGTTTAGAACTAATGCAAGAATATTACAGTGTGCAGTAGAGATCATGTAGATATTTGGATTACTGAAAAACCTTGTACTGTATTTCATAATTGCATCATTTATGTTTGATTAAAGATATATACTAAAATCTCGTTGACCAGAAACGTCATTTAAACATACATATAAGAGTTTTCATTGGACCAGATATTTAATTGTTGGAGTTGCCAACTTGTTCTTGGAGTAGTGCCTAGGTCATTGCAGGCTAGCTACATTATGATCACATGATCAATAGTCATTCTGGCACTGTTGGATCTTTGAGCTTCTACTCACTTTCAAGAAAAGGGCTCTTTGGCCGAGTGGTTAAGGCGGTAGACTCAAGTTCTACTATCGTAAAGATGCACGCGTTCGAACCGCGTAGGAGTCACTATTCTTTTTTTTAAGTTTTTATCCACTTGATTTTGAGACACCTTTACGGTTAGAAAGCTATAGCTAAAATGATTTGAATTTTGCAGCATTCTCCAGTGATTTTTTGGAAATCTAGGGCAACTAACAAATTAAAAGTTAAATAATGTCTACAATCTTTAAAAGCATGAGTACGAACCAAGACCAGTCTCTTCAATTTCTATTCCAAGTGTGCTTTATGAGCTACCCTAACATACGTTTTTTGAAAAATAAGCAGAATCACTACATTCCATTTTCTCACTTTAAAGACTAAAGCATACGTTAATTCTACTGCTGTAGAAAACAAAACCTCTCTCCGTGAATACTTCCACTTTCATTCCATTCCCAACCAGGAGAAACACTGGTGTTAAAGTCTTCACTCAACCTCAGAATACCATTAGCAAGCTAATAAAATAAAACTTGAGAGTATGATGGCTTTAGATATCTTATATGAGCTCTACCTCATGAATTAATCCACTATTAACTTGTCTAAACATACTTGTCTGATGTTCAAAGAAATTTAGAAATTTAGCTTAATTTTACTGAAAACTTGAAACATTTTGCAACCTTCAATTTAGGATTCATCGAATCAAGATTGCAAGCTAAGAAGTTAACTATGTGTTCAAATAATAACAAAGACCAGCTCGACTTTAATTCACTAATGTATCATATTATATCTTGTGTTCAACGTGTATTTATCAACTATACTGATAATGCCCAGTACATAGTTTTGAAAACTCCTTCTAGTGGTGAAAAATTGAAACTTTTCAATCACCACTTGTCGATGAAGAATGGCTACCGAAAATTAGCTTGTTCTCTACAGTAAACATAACTTCAGCTTTTATTAAGCTCTATCTACTATTGCATTCCATATACATGTGAGTATACTCCTCACATACACCACTTCGAAGAACATCTTACACACCATGTCGTCAACCTTACTCCCCTTGGAGTAAGAGTCCACTAGTGGATCTACATCCTCCTTATCAAAATCATTAATTTTATAACTTCCCTAACGGTTAGACTTGGCAACTCTCTCCAACTCATCCTTCTTCTTGATAGCGTAAGAAGTGGACGATCCCTTGGCAGCGTTGATCAACTCTTCAGCCAAACATTCGGCAATAGTCTTGATGTTTCTGAAAGCAGCTTCTCTGGCACCAACGGTGACCAAGGAGACGGCTTGGTTGACTCTTCTCAAAGGAGAGACATCGACAGCCTGTCTTCTAACAGCACCGGAAGAACCAATTCTGGTGGAGTCTTCACGGGCACCGGCATTGACAATAGCGTCAACCAAGACTTGCAATGGGTTCTGTTCGGTCAAAACGTAGATGATTTCCAAAGCTTGTTGGACGATTCTGACAGCCTTCAACTTCTTACCGTTGTTTCTACCGTTCATCATCAACGAGTTAGTCAATCTTTCGACAACTGGGCACTGAGCCTTTCTGAATCTCTTGGCGGCGTATCTACCGGCAGTGTGCGAGACAAAGACTGGTTGTCTGATTTGGATGTAGTCAACAAGGGAAACATCCTTGACTTCAATGTCTTCAAAAGACCACTTGTTGAACAACTTGACCTCTTGCTGGGCAGCCTGGACGTCAGCTGGAATAGCAGTAGCCAACTCGACTAACTGCAATTCTTCCTGGACAACTGGTTGTTCTTCGATTTGTTGCTCTTCAACGTCAGACATGTTGGTTTGGTTATAGGAGAGAAAGTGAGTATTCAAAATTCTTTTGTTAGCAAATTTTCGTGATATCGTTTGGGATGTGTTCGGCCTGTGTAGAAAAATTTTCATGCGTGTATATAGTCATTTTATCGCGGGATTGGTCATGTGAGCGAAGAATACGAAGCCCTATAATGTTACACGTGATTACAAGATAATGAGTATACTATTAATTGATACATTAGCTTTGGAGAAAGGTTGTTTCTTACTTTGTTGTATGATAGATATGATTGAGAAGTGTACAACTAGTCGAAAATTTGAGTTTAAAGGTTCAAATTATAGGTGTTTATTGGATACTTTGCAGTGCTTTTAGTTTCCTACGTATTTTCATGGATTACCTAATCAGAATACCGTTATCTTTAATGGACCAGAGTACAAGTGAACATGTCTTCAATAGTTTAGTGTTTGGTGCTGAACAAGTGTGACTAGTGCTTATAAAACTTAGGATCTAAATACTCTCTTCTCTAGCATTTATCCCAGATACAATACTTATTGAAACTGCTAACATATAACTTGATGGGTTGTGTTCCCCCACTTTTTTCATACAATATCAGAACTGACCCAAATTAGATTAATCAACAGAAAGGGATCAAGGCAGTACCATTACTCATGATACTCAAAGTTTCATCTAGTAGTATACATTCGTCCTAATAACCAGAAAGTGACCGTTCCAACTAAACAACATAAGGCTGAATTCAATGATTTTGTGTTACTACAGTAAAAGATCACACAATTAGATGAAACCGATTTCATTACTTCTCTTCAAACTATTACTTATTCAATTATTTTACATTTCATTACAAAATTCAACTCAAACCTATTCCACCCAGTGGAATAGTCGTTATACATACTAATTGCATTCCAAGTGCTCAATAGAGGTACCTGAAGTTTGGATTTCTATCACCAAGTATCAACTGGGCTCTCTCGTCTTGAGAGTAGAATTTCTCCTTGTAATCAGCAGTTCTCTTTTTCCTGTTCAATCTATTCACAGCGAAGAAGTAAAGCCCTCCCATCAACATAGAGAAGACCACAGACGACATGGAAACCAGTAAACCAGGTCTGTAAACTGGAGAATCCTTTGCCAAGAAAATGAATGTTGCAATGATACCTCCAATGTTACCAAATCCAATTTGCCATGCAGTTCCGACCGACTTTCTAAGATGACCACCGTTGTTAAGAGCAGCCCAACACACAATTAATGGCATACCACTATAAAGACCCAGGGCGGCCAAGAAACAACCCCCGTATCTCACCAGTGCATTGTTCTTTGCACCCAAAACCATTGCCAATCCAACAATCAGAATGACTGAACAAAGTATCAAAAATGGTAATCTCTTCTTGTATCTATCTGACAAGAAGGCAACGATATTACACACTCCGAATGCAGTAACCCATGGGTACACAGAGTGCTGGTTAGCTGCAACAGCAGTGTAACCCATCTCCTTAATAATGGTGGCTGCAAAAAATGCATACCCGTACGCAGGAATAATCAACCCAAAGTAACATAATGCAGGCAACCAAATAAGAATGTCCTTGAAACATCCCAAAATATCTTTGAAAGTATTCTTGATCTCGAAAGCTGACTTGGTACCTCCACTCAAGATTTCCAATTTACGTTTGAGGAAAGCGATTTCGTTACTCTTCAAGAAACGCGCCTCTTCAGGGAAATCAGCAATCGTGAAGAAAAGAATAACAGAACAACCACAAGTTACTGCACCCTTATAATGTTAGTAATTGAATCGAAAATAAACTGTAGTTTTGTACATACCTCAATAATAAAGATCCACGACCACGAAGCAAGTCCATGCTTTCCATCTAATTCATGGATTTTGTAAGCGAGTGCACCAGATGCTGCACCAGCAAGTGAAGTGACTGAGAAAAATGCAGAAAATCTTCTCTGCAGCTCGTTTTTGCTGTAGAAGTTGGCAAGAATATAGAAACTATAAGGGTTAGTAATTTGGTCCAAAACAAAATAACAAATAGAAGGTACTTACCAAGCTGGGAAGGTACCGGCCTCGGTCACACCAATCAATAAACGACACACAATAAGACCAGCATAGTTCTTGACAAATCCCATGGCAATGGAAATAGCACCAAAACACAAGATCAAGAAACTAAGCCAGATGTGTGGTTTGACATATTTCAACATGTAGTTTGAGAAAATCTCGAAAAAGATGTAAGGTACAAAGAATACCGTTAAAGCAACATTATATTGGTCTCCAGTCAATTTCAAATCTTGAGTCATATTGTACAATTTTGCATTCGAGATGTTGACTCTATCTAAGAAGGACAAGAAATAAAGAAGGCAGAATGGAGGGATAAGGCACAAATCGATTTTCCACATCAACTTACGTTGGTCGATTCCCATTTCATCGGCTACTTTTGCCACCTCTGCTTCGTAGGTCTCTTCAGTTACCCATTCGTTATCGTCAAACGACTCCAGGGTGATTTTTTCATCCTGACTATGATTAGAAGGATCACTCTCTATGTTAAGCTTATCAGAGGTCATTTTGCAACTTTTTCATCTGTACATTACAAGAGAAACTAGAGTTTATATATAAGGCAGTAGAGGTGCTCGTGAGGCAGAACCTTTGTACTCCGGTAAAGGCCTCTTTCCTAAAAATGTGGGGGTGATGTCTAATTGTTTGCAGTTCGGTTTGTAACCAAAAGCCCTGTTTCGCTCAAACCAATTCCGACGAGCCGGGATCTGCAATTATAAAGCCGTTAAAATCGATTTAAATAAGTGGCTCTATAATGATATGACACAGTTAACCTTATCAACATCCAATAGCAGCTTTACGGGGTGATAAATGGGCGCATTCTGCTCGTTACCTGCTTACTGATTCAAGGTTTCGGGCCTGTTTCGGATACTGACTCATATAATGTGGGGGATGATAACTATTATTAAGTGGGTTTGTGCGTTTTTTTTTTTTTTTTCACGGCAAACACGGTGGAGAGCAATCTCGTACGTAACGAAGGTGAGAACTTTTAGAAGCCTTATTTAGATATAATGCTTGGATTAAATGTGGAGAAGTTAATAACAAGCACCTCAAGACTGTTGTATACTGTTCACTGCATAAAAAGTGGACGGATATTCTCAAATGTAGACTTAAATTATTTAAAAGTAACCTCGCTGAAGTGACATTGATATATTGTATGACTAGTTGTCATTTGCAGCGGATTTAGGTAAATAATTGGAGTAACAAAGTTAACCTTAATTTGCGATTTGTAACACCGGATAGTGTGTTTAATTTTGAACACGAGAGATTGAGTCAGACCACTAAAGACTCGCTTGTTTGTGTTTAATATGAGTAACATCTAAAACGCTCTACTTTTTTGTTACTGGTCTAAAGTGATTAAGAGTAGCACTTCCTTCTACTTCCTCTGTGGGGAGAGCGGGCGAAGTGCCGAGAAGTTTCAGGTGGACTTTGAAGGAAATAAGCACTAGAATGAAATTCTACAAAAACTTTCTTGTTGAAAGTACTGAGAGAAATGAAGTAACTGTGTAGAGCGTATCGGGTTTCTTCATTGAACAAATATTAGTTAACTGTAGCAAGTACTTCGTATTTACACAATATTTTCCTATTGATCCCATTGATCCCTGTACCTTTGTCTGTTCCAGTGCCTTACCGGGCCGAACCTACTCTGAGAATTTGCAGCAGACACCCCAATATTTTAAGAAATGAGACGAAACTAGCGCTACCACTACCCCAAAATATTCAATTAACATTGTGGAGAATAAACAACAATCAAATCAAGCATGTGAAATGTCCACTTTTTAAATTGACACCAATAATTAAACTTTGGAAAGTGAACCTTAATACGTGTAAGTCTTGCTTTAAGTCTGTTGGTTACATCTACTATAAGCTTTTTAATGAAAAGTTTTGTCTTTCATATCAGTATGGCTCTATTTAAAGAAAAACATACATATTTTTCTTTTGTTATCTTTTACACTGAAAGAATTTAACTGAACACCAATTAGACCAACCCATTCTTTCAATAACACTATGTTTCATACATTGGTCATTATTCCAGTCACTTAAACCAGGATTATTGTCTCTCTGAAATCAGTTTTAGCTTCCAACATTTACCTTTTGTGCACTACGTAAAGTTAAGTTTAGATTTTTGCAGCCAATACTAAAAAATAAATAGATTAGACTGAACCTGTAAAACCAAATCAGGATATGGAAGCACCCAAATGATCTCTATACAGATTAGCGTGCACAAGAGACTAACTTGATTGAATGACCTAAACGAAGGTTGAAATGAGCATGTGTGTGTGATCTGGAGGTATTGATTTCAGAGATCACTTCTAATTCAAATCTTACAACACACATTTCAAGACTTTTGGATAGCAATCTAACTAGATTTAATAGTAAGTAAGATTGAATAGCAGAATACGTGATTTCTTAAACAGCAACCATATTGTACAATCTGCAACAATATTGAGAGGTCTATACGAGAAGAATGAATATTGTAGTGAGCAAATAGGCAAAATAAAGATGGAATTACTGATCTATACTATACTAAGCTCAAGTTAGTTAAATACCAAATCATAAAACCCCTCTCCTTCATTCGATTCTCTAGTCAAAGAATCAACAAGGCTTAACAGTAGTACCGTGACTAGTCATGCTATCCAATTCCCTGCACTTTCAAATACTCTTGCGCAATCATTTTATCCAGAAGGGATGAATGTCAGGGGCGAATCAGACTTCTAAGCTGCTACTCTTCTCAACAAGGCTGAGTGGCCAGACTTAATTCCAAGCCAATGTTACATTCAGAAGCTTAATCTTCAAAAAAAAAGATCACTATTCACAGAAAGAACCAACACAACAATGACACACAAACGAAACTACTGAAATCAAAACCGTTGAAGCTCTGATCTATAACTACTATTCTCTAGATAACTGAGATTACCTACAAAATGAACACCTGTTTGTTATGAACTTTTTTTTTGGAGTGCATTGCCAAGTTGAACTATGGCTGATCTATTGAATTGTGCCGAATTTGCCAAGCCTTACCCGATTTACGCAAATTGTATAGAGATGAGGTGTTCTATTAGATAACGTTAAAGGCCTTCCAAACGCAGTTCGATGTCCGTAGTGATCTCAGGTATAGTAAACTTAATACGTAGTTAGTAAACGTGGTTCTTTGCAGGAACAAGTGTGTGATCTTTATAAAATACCTCAATAGAAGTTGGCCCATCTGTAGGAACTCATGAGACTCTTTAAGTTGCTATGCTTAGTAAATAGATCGACCGTCCTATCCTAACCTACCATCCCGAACTAGATCACCTTCTCCACAGCTCTCCGCAATTCACACTGCCTGGTATGTATAGAATCAGCTTCCCTTTTACTAAGCCAACACAATCCTGTACAGGGACAAACGGATAAATATCAAGAAATGACTTTCTACAAGAATTTTATACAAATTTTAATTTCATCGTCAAGTTTGTTAGAACAGTATGAGTAAAGAACAAGACCATTCAGCGCCGTCAGGACCTCCACCAGCGTGGTCTCTGAAAGATTCGAATCAAGGGTACGCTTCCCAGCCGCAACCTGCATACACCAGCGAAACTCAGGATAGAGGGTTTGGAGGAGGACTGTCAAGCTACCAGAACCAGAATTATGATAGTGGGTACAACCAAAGAGGGTACGGCGGGCAACAGCCACCTCAAAGTTACGGTGGGTACCAACAAGGTGGATACCAGCAAGGCTACCAACAAGGATACCCTCAACAACAAGGATACCCACCACAACAGGGGTACTACCAACAACAGCAGCAACCAATGTATGTTCAACAGAAAACCAGCAGTGGTGCTGGTGCCGGAGGTGGTATTTTGGCAGCATGTTTAGGTGCTTTGTGTATTTGTTGTACCTTGGACATGCTCTTCTAATGGGTTAACATAGTTGTGATGCTTCTGGCAACCGTCTCCGCCCTCAGAATATTGAGAATTAACTCATATACACCTGTGAAACTAATAAATAATGAATATGAAGGAATTCACGCCACCAAGTAGAGTCAGAAAGGGAATTCTTTTCAAATAAGTGGTACGTATATTGGATACGTTGTATTATGGTTTCAATTGATATCATTTTAGGTTTTTTATGATATGTACATTAATACAGTTTTACTTTAGGAATTGAGAAAAGTAGATTATGGCTTCTAGATTTGCTAACCAGTCTAGGCCTATGTTGAATGTGTCGTCGGGGTTTGGCTGTATGTTCACCTTTGCCTTCAAAATGATCAACAAGCCGTACTAATCTAAAATCCTGTTTATTTACTGAAAAATACTTCTAATAGCACATCTAGTACTCTATAATAACCTTGAACCAGCTAGCTGGAATTTGTAGTAGCATCCAGCTTACCAAAATGACACCCCCAATACCAAATCTGCTGCCAAAACACAAGATCCATTGATAACGAAAGCCCAATACAACTTTCCTGCTACTGCCAACTTCCCAGTAAATATCGGTCCAACACACCGAGCAAAGGTTTTCCCTATATTCACTACTCCCATTACTCTAGTTAATTCGTTATTTGGAAACAAATTAGCTAACAATATCTGTCGTGGGATTACATCCATAGAAGAAGTCGCATAATAAAACACGATGGCAACGGAAACTCCAATAAACGACAGAAATAATGGCACTGACGCCATAAATACAGCAGAAGGTACTTGAGTGAATAATATAGCTCTGATGGATCCCAACCATTTCGCAAAGAATGCAGAAGGAATCAGTGATATGGCACTAATACTATTGTTAACAAAGAACAAAGTTCCAATGGCTGAAGCAGTCACATCAAACGTTTTCTTTATGTAGTAGACAATCCAACCAGCAGGCATAAAACCATATCCTAATGAGTCCAACATGAATACAAGTAAAAGTCGTTTGAGGTTGCGCTTGGTGGTCTCAGATAATCCGTTATCTTCAGCTGCAACCAACGGTTCGTTCTCGTCCAGGAGCTCGAGCAGCTTGATTTCACATTCATCTGAAAGAAAACACATACAAGTGAACTTCAATAAGGCTATCACAGTGTAAACCACAAACACAGCACGATAACATTTCAAAAGGTCCCAACGCAAATGAAGAAAGTCAACTAGATAGCCTGCCACTAAGGAACCCAATGCCCCACCTGCTGTAGTGAACAAACCGTAAAGCGCAAATATCTCAGGTCTGTGATCTACCAGGGTCAAATGCACAATACATGCTTCTTCCACGGACTTAAATGGACCCGTTTCGTCGCCCGATGGAGATATCACTCCGATGGTAGCTGCAAGTAACAACAACCAATAATTTCCGCTGGTTGCAAAGGCAATACCTGAAAGTACCATCATAACTGCACCCAATAACATTACCTTACGCCTACCCCACTTATCGGCATTCCACGTCAAAATGTACAGAATTAACGTGTCTCCCAAAAGTGTTAGAGTCATAAATGCACCTATTAGAGTAGGCGACACGCCTAGAAGTTCCAACTGGAGAGTGAGCACCTGGTTAGTTAAGCCATAGCTCATAAGACGGAGGAAGACAGAGATCCATAGGATATGGATGTCTGTAGTTGCTTGTCGGAATGATAAAAGAAGATGCATTTTACTAATTTTAAAATCTATGAATCATCTCGCGAAGACATATTTTCGATACCAATCTCCACACTACGGTTAGGCACGGGAATTAATAGAAGGTAGTCCTTAAACTCCGTCTATAGTGGTTATAGAAAGGAAGTTAAGAAACCTTATTTCTTCTAGACTGAACCAGATCAACCTCAATAAAGATACATTGAAGTATTGTCACCTAAACAATACAACTAACAACAAAAATGGCTGCAAATGTCTAATTTTAGCCTAGTCTAATATTTTCCACAGCAAATATATCCATGGCCGAAACAGTATCTATCTAAATCATATAGAAGATATTGATTTGAGAACTTTGAACTTTCATGTAATGTAAAAGAGATCGGAGTTGTACGGTTTTAACTTTTCTTAGAAAATGACGTAAATTAAGGTTTATTTATCTAGTCATGTAGACAAACGTAGAACTAAGAATCGAACTATTCATATGGAACTATATTTAATTCGTCAATGCGTTAAAACACTGTTTAGTATGTTTATGCTCCTTAAGCTTTTCTCTTTGATCAAAAATTAAATCACATTTGGAGCACGTTAACATATAACCTACCAATTGATCATGGTGCTCTAAAGTGTAGGAGTCAATTTTATGGAAAGCCAAGATATGATTCCGTGCTTCTTGCAGGAACATAATGGGAGAAATACCTTTACACTTTGCAGCTGGGCAGATAAATTGAACGTACTTTTCTGTCCCCAAGTTGAAGTCACTGAGTGGATTATTGTGTGTAAGGTAGACGTGATGCGAATAACTACGTTCTGTAATATACAATCTCTGGCATCCAGCATATGCACATTCTATGAAATACTTCCCCAACAACTCCTTGTTGAGACTCTCTAACCAAAACATGTTAAAGTGAGCCTTGCGGATATGGAATAAATAGTTCTGGTGCAGTTTGTATTGAAAGTCGCACCCTTCCACCTCACAGACTCCTCGTGAATCTCTAGGAGGTGTATACCGTTTTGGTATTACAGCACCGTTTGTTTCAAAGTAACATTTCTGGTGGTGACACAGGCATCTGCAATAAGAATGGCAACTCTCATTCATTAAATTTTCAAGATAGGTCGTTGAGCGGTTGAACAATTCACTCTTAGTATGAGAAACGGTTGTTACCTTAGTAAGAGTAGAAGTGTAAGTGATTTTGTCACCACTAGTGCTCCTAAACTCAACGTCACCCCCACTTTGTCTTAATCCAACCGTGATTGTGGTTTTTTGAATCTCTTGGACTTTGGAGAGTTTGGCAGTCATAGCATTTAAAGAAAGATAATGAATGAGAGAGAGATTAATGACCTTTTATACTAAAAGAGTCCTGGACCACCCGAACCTCCAACAAATTTAACACATTTAACACATTAAACACACATTTTAACACATTCAACTCAATTGAGAAACCTCAAACAATTCTCAAATAGCTGCAAAAAAAAAGAAAGTAAATGCAAATTTTGATTATAATCATGATATTAGAATTGAGCTACTATTGGAGACTGCTTCAATCAGGTGTACTCACTCAGTTAAAATTAGTTGTTGGCATTCTCGCTGTACTTTTAATGATCAAAATGACTTTTTGCCATTTTTATGCTCAATGGAACTACTATTTCTTTTTATTTCATATAATCGTTAAATTTATTTTATTTTACCACTTATGGTGGGTTCATGACTCATTATGCATACTAATGTTGAGAATATCTATAGTCTCACTAATCTAGAGTGTACTAGAAGCAACTTCTAACACCAGAACAGGTACGTTCTCTTCCACCATGGTTGAGCAGCAGCTAAATCTCTCTCTTGTTGGATTTCTTGACGCAAGACATCTGCATCCAAGTCACGTCTACCGTAATCCAAGTCAACATCATCCAAGTTTACCAACAATTGTAATCTGCGTGAGTAAATCTTGTGAGCAAAATAGTAGAAGAAGAAGATGACAAATCCCAAGTAGTTTTGAAAGAAAACTGCAGGATCTGGTTTCTGTCCCAATGGGAATAAAGAAGTCCAGAACTGTAATCCCAAAACGACAATGTTCATTATTAATCCGTACCATGCACCCCAAACACCTGTATTTGAAATATATGGCAAATCGTCGACTGATCTGCCGTGATGTTTCAATGCTCTGCGGAATTGAATATAAGATGCATTAATAGATCCCCAAGTGAACAAAGTCGACAATGCGGAAAGTGAAAGCAACCAGGCGAATACCTCACCCTGCTTTGGAGAAGCACTTACAAATGCAAGCAATCCAAAAATCGCACAGGCTGCAATTCCCGCAAGTGGTCTTCCCATTCTATCAACGTAGGTGAAAATTTTAGGTGCCAACCCTTGTTGAGCCAAACCCAACATAGTTCTGGAGTATCCATAAACGGCAGAGTTACCAATAGACAATAATGCAATCAAAACCACAACGTTGAAAATAGATGGCAAAACCTTGATACCACCAGCTCTAATTGCAATAACAAAAGGAGAAGCAGATGCATTAGATGACGAGCTGATCAAATCAGGAGAATCAGCTGGAACCAAGAATCCAATCAAAGTCAAGGTCAACATGTAGAAAATGATAATTCTCCAAAACACTTGTTTGATAGCCTTTGGTAAGACAATTCTAGGGTTTTCCTTAGATTCAGTAGCTGTAAGACCAACCAATTCAGTACCTGCAAGCGAGTAAGTTGCAGTAATTAACACAGATACAAAACCTTTGAATCCTGTGGTGAATGCACCAGGGTGGTGCCAGTTTTTACCTCCAATATACCCTTGGTCACCACCACCAGCAATTAAAATTACTGCGAGAATGTTAAAGCCAACAATCCCCAAAAGTTTGATAATAGATGCAACAAACTCAGTTTCACCAAACCCACTGTTACCACACAAATTAAGTCCGATAATTAAGACATAAAAAATAGTAATCCAAGCTACCGAGTTAATGCTCAGAGGCCAGAAATTAATGGTAAGTGACAGTGCAACCAATTCCAAAGGAAGAACAACAATCCAAAACATAGCATAGTTCCATCCCATAGCAAACCCCACTGATGGGTCTATAAATCTAGTTGCATAAGTAGCAAAGGAACCATTGACTGGGAATGCTGCAGAAAGCTCAGCAAGAGACTGCATAGTACAATACAAAAATGTAGACACAACAGCCCAAGCAACTAAGACACTTCCAGGACCATTTCTCAATGCCAAACCAGAAGCGACAAGTAAACCAGATCCAACACACCCACCAAGTGCAATCATCTGTAATTGTCTCTTCTTCAATCCTTGCTTCAACTGAGGTTCATCAATACTACTCAGTTCTAAATCTTTTTCTGGCTTTTTAAATGAATCTTTAAAGTTCTGCCATTTACCTGGAGTAGTAAACAGAGGCAGAGACTCTTTATACAGAGAACTTTCAGAACCACCTTTTTCTACCAGCATTTTTAACAATTTATCGAAACGAAACTAAAGACTGGACATTCATTGGATTATATATATACATGCCCATGTCATACCGTACATCGCATTTTTCTTTTGCCGCAAAGGCTTTTCTTGTTTGCACAAAAAAGGAAGGTTGGAGCATAGATGCTTGCATTTTGGGTTTAGTAGGAGCGGTGAGCGGTAGGTTTAGACCGGAGCAGGGACCTATGTTTCCGGTAAAGGATATGAAGAAGGCGTAGAGGACTACCACAAAGACATCTCACAATAAGTTGGCACCAAAATGAGAAAAGAAAAGCCGTGCCTAGACAAAACTCTAAACAATTGGTAGAAGAAAGCCGTATACTTCATCTTAACTCCCGAGATCAACGTGGAGAAGAGTGGAGAAGTATCGATATATTTGTTTGACTCCTTCAAGATAATGATCTCGGTTCATTGGAAATTCATTTGAAATTCTCTTGGATATATGTATTATTCTGTAATGATCAAACTCTGAATTTTTATCGTGCTCATCACCAAAATATCCAAAATTGTTAGGTGGGGTGACGTTTTATTATGTGGCCTGTTCTTTTGGGACTTCCAAAGTGTCACGCTTGCGTCTGCTCACAGAAGGTAAGACTCACCGGCTCATCTCTTTTTTCTTAGTGAGACTTTGCTGTCGTGTGCATTTGCTTGCGGTGAAATTTCATTGACCGTCTCAAGACGTTCAAACACAATACGACTCTTATCGAAGAGTCTACAGCCTATAGACATTGGTGATCCTATCCATCACCTCACTTTTGTACTTGGTAGTTATATTGATCAATCTAGCTAATAAGGGACTATTGCTACTGTGACAAAAGCAGATGTTAGTTGCTCTTAGAGTCTAGTTCTCGAACTGTTTTTGTATGACACTCAGCGTCCTTACTGATTGTACTCAATAACGTTGTTTAAATCATAGCGCAGACTCTACTTCTTTGCTCTCTGGTTACAGGTTTGGAAATGGCCAATTTTTTTTTTGCACCCAAACCCTTTTCATATATTGTAAAATACAGTGCAATTTGAGCGTTTCAATCGTCTAAAGTCCAGTTCACTACCTGTTAACTATTAACCAAAAAGTTTGATTGGCCACCAATTGAACAGTAAAAGCTGCAAGACTATTGTCTCTACACATTCTAATTGGAAAAAGAGCTTAAGCTGAAGTATAGTAGACTAAAAACAAGGCTTATTAGTCTTATAGATTCCTAACTTTCCTTACTAAGAAATACCCAATTAATTCAATTAGAGCATCAATCCAGTTCACTAGACTACACTACCATTCTATCACTTAACAGAATGTTACTTTCGACTACATTCGCATAAAATTGAGTTTGCTTTCAGTATTACTAATACACGTGAAACAGAAGCCAGTTTAAGCCATATTTTAAACTCAACAACTTCATCAACATCATCTTCGGCAATGAGCTACTCCTCGCATTCTACCAATGACAAGAACCAACTTTCCAAAATATTCAGTCTTGTTGCTGCTGAGTGGAGGGGGCCTTTAACTGTTGAACAGTTTGCTCAAGTTCATACTGATAAGCATCTTTTCTTCGCCAAAAACAAGTATACCAGAGCATTTTACTTAAAGATTGGAGATGATATTGTTGCAGCAACGAACGTAATTGACTTATCAGCTTGGGGTTCAACTGGGGAACCTGCGCGTGCTCTCATGATCTGTTATGTTTTCACCCATCCCAATTATAGAAAACGGAACTTAGCCTCTGCTGTGATCAACTTTGCTATTGCTGAAACTGAAGCAACTATATGTAAAGATCACAACAAGACTACTGAGCAATTGGACAATGATTACTTTTGGACATTGTACTCTGCAGTTGGTCCTTTTTATAAAAGATTTGGATTTAAACCGTTTGTACTTGGGTTTTATAGTATTCCATCTGGTCTTCCAGAACAAAGTGTTAGGTATTTGAAGAATGACGATAAGAAGGACTTGGATGTTATCGACTTGATCTTAAAGGAAAAAGACAATCGCAACATCCAAGCACTCAAAGGTGATGTCAGGAAGTTTGCTCTTGTGTCTGATACTGAAATATTTACTCCGTACATGGAGGTGGAACAGTTACAAGGAAAGATTGGCCAGGAAAATGGCAACAGAGATTCCGCCAAGTTTACGAATTATAGAGGTGCTTTGGTCAAGTCTACAGATGGAACTGTTCATTATGCTCTTTGGAATACTATCAAAGCACAGTCTGTGTTTGTTAGATGGATGGGGACTATCAATGTTGATGTGTCGGACATTCCAACAACAAGTAATCCTGAGACAACCTTGTTGAAAGCTTGCTCTTTTGTTGGTAAGAAAAGACTGTCCGACATCAATCATATTATTGTTTCAACTGGAGATTTACCAAAAGATGGATTACATGAAGAAATATTGGGTATCGACAAAGGTGTAGAGTACATTTTTGACATAAATGCTGGTGCTCCGAATTCTATTCCGCTGTTGAGGAGATTTGGAAATGACAATGTCGATTTTGATTGGGAATGGGTAGATTATGGCATGTGGAGTTGGGAGTAGATTAAGAGAAGTGAACAAGAATCAAAATACACCTATTCAATTGTGACATCAGTTTGAGTACCTTTCAAATAATTTGAATTTATACAATTTGTATATCTCTTCTATAAATGTACTTTATTGTTGCTAATGCTTGCATAGCAAATACTGCTGTTAGACCAATCAATCCTGAAATGAAAGCAACCTTCAGCAATATCCCTGAAGACCAATCCAAGTATTCAAGAAGTGCCATTGCCAAAAGTCCTCCTTTGGTAACTGACAAAATCTCTCTCAATACCATTGGTAAAATACTTGACGGAAATGCCAAATACATAACACTCAGACATTTACTCAACTTTGATTTCCATGTTTCATTCTTGATTCCTCTGGTTGTCAGATTCCTTACTTCTTCATTCCACGTACATAAGACAATATTGACGATGCAAGACACAACTATTAAAGATGTTTGTGATAAGCCTCCGATAAACTCCTTAAGCTCTTGTTTCTTAGATCTTGTTTCGTTTTCCGCCATGCTTATTGTTTCACTCGCTGTACCGTCATCTATAGGAATCTCTTCCGCTTTCTTACCAATCTTGTATTTCATCTCAATTATTGTCTTCACGTACTGCTGAAGTATGAAAGTGGTTGCTTAAGGTGTGATGCCTCGAGTGCTAAATGCGAGAAAATGTAAAGGTCTTTACCTGAAAATAGCGTCCTTATAAATGTTCTTTGCTATTGAGCCTTGATTAAATATACCATGGGAGCCCTGAACATTGTGTGTATATACAGTTTTCAATCGTTCGAGAGACACTGTAGTAATGTGAGGTGAGAAGCAATAGATAGCTGACTCCAACTGTCTTCCTAGAAGGAATTTATTCAACCGATTCAATGATCCACTAGTTGTATTTATCAAAGGGTAAGGTCGTTTTGAACATACTCTGAATTCGTTCTTAATTATGAAGGCTGATAAACACAAAAATATCGTTAGAAAAAGGGTGGAAGGATAGGTTGGTAGGATCAAGAATACCAATTCAAAAAACCTTTCAGAATGTCGAAATTGAAGTTATCTTGCTACTTAGGAGAATTATTTGAGGTATACAGGTAGTTATACCTCTAAAATCGATTGAGGTATATTTGACTGATTTGCTGCAAACCATATTGATATGATTTTTTGGTGAGGGAAAGCTACTGAGCAATCCCGCAGTTCGAAGACAACTTATAGAGGACAATAGTGTTACTATTGGTGAACGAGTGAAAACCTGTAAAGATTGTACAATCAAACAGCTATATCAATTTTATGTAAGTAAAGAAGGCTACTTAAACTCAAAAGTAAAGTACTATCGAGCATTAGTTGAATAATACTTTAACAAATAATTTCGGAAATCTTTCATCTTCTCCAGCTCATACCTTCTAATCTCAATATGAACTATACTTTTCATAGTACCATAGACCATGAAGAACTCTTGGAAGTGTTCAAGTTATGTGGTTCTGAATGGAATGGTCCATTAACTTCAGACCACTTTGCAATTTCTCAAAGAGATAAATTACTTACATTTGCCAAATATAAGAACACCAGAGCCTTTTATTTAAAGAATGATGATGGTGTGATCATTGCCAGTACTGTTGTTTTGGACTACCCATCATGGGGCAAAAATGGAATACCAGCTCATGGGTTAATGATATCGTATGTATTCACACACGCAGATCATAGAAAGAAAGGGTTGGGTTCAGTAGTATTCAAGTACGCCATTTCAGAAACGGAAGCTTCGGTTAAAGCTGACGGTAAGCCAGAGGAAGAATTGGAGAATGAATATTTCTGGTGTTTATATTCTGGAGTAGGTACATTCTATGAGAGGTTTGGGTTTAAAGCGTATCCTCTTGGATTCTATAGTTTTCCAAGTGGTTTAGCTGAACCTAAAGTTCGTTACTTGAATAGCGATAGTCAAGAAGATCAAGAGATAATTGAGAAAATTGTTCAACAGAAGGATAAATTAAACCTCAAAACACTCAATGAAGGAGAAGGACAGAAGTTTGCCATTGCCTCTCGTCTCGATTCTCTTAACGCACTAGTACAAGTTGAAGTGGCAGTTGCAAAGGTAAGAGGAATTGAAAATCCACTTGCGGTAGAGTCCACAAAGATACAAGGTGCAATAGTGAAGTCAGAAGATGGTACTGTTCATTGTACACTCTGGCATACATTTCAGTCGACTGTTTGGATAAGATGGTTAGGAAATCTTGGTCAAGAACAGCTCAGTAACGTTCCAATTACACCAGAGCCCTTGGAAACATTATTAAAAGCATGTTCTTTTATTTCTAAGAAAAGATTACCAGACGTTGAAATGTGCGTAGTATCCACTGGTGATTTACCAAAAGAAGTATCACACGAACAACTATTAGCGTTTGACAACAGTGTTGAATATCTTTTCGACGTTAACGGAGACAAGCCAAATAATGTACCAATGTTAAGAAGATTTGGAAATGCAAGCACTGATTTTGAATTGGAATGGGTGGATGTAGGAATGTGGAGTTGGGATTAGAATATAGTGCTACTAGATGATTTCTTGAGTAAATGACAACAATTTTAGTAATGCCCAGTTATGACTATTGGACCACTTGGCTCAAAATGTAGAGAATAACCATTGTACAGATACCAGTTTCTCCTGAAATGAAGGTCATCGACCAGTAGGTTATCAACCAGTAGGTCAATGACCAACATCAGATTACAGTAATTGAGACAATAACCACAATCAGATAATCATTATCTCCTTCAAGATCCAACTCCTTAAGCCAAACTAAATCAGCCATAGAAAACAAATCCATTCAAGGAGCTTAAAAAATAGAAAACATAACGGTGCCCAGATTTCTCCAATAGAATAATTCTTTTCAATTAAGGCTGTGCTCTCCTTGTATATAATTGATTCAATTCTAAAGGAAAACGAATATCCAAACCAAATGAGTTACACTTTTCATAATACAAGAGATCCTAAAGAGCTTTTCGAAGTTTTCAAGTTATGCGGATCGGAGTGGAGTGGAGCATTGCCAATTGATACTTTTTCAAAAGCCGTTGCAGACCAGACTGCCGAGTATAACAAGTATGAGTACACGAGGGCGTTTTACCTTAAGAGTGAAGATGGAGTGATTGTTGCTAGTACAGTGGTGATTGACTATCCTGCTTGGGGTAACAATGGGACACCTGCCCACGGATTAATGATTTCTTATGTGTTTACGCACGCCAGTCACAGAAAGAAGAACTTGGCCTCGACGGTGATAAAGTATGCCATTTCTGAAACTGAATCATCTATTAAGAAGACTAATAAACTGGCTCAACAATTGGACAATGAATTCTTTTGGTGCTTGTATTCTGCTGTGGGAGAATTCTACCAAAGATTTGGGTTCAAATCTTATCCTCTTGGATTCTACACCTTCCCTGCTGGTTTACCCGAACCCAATGTTCGTTACTTGAACAGTGAAGTACCAGAGGATCAAAAGATCATCGAGAAAATCATCAGCGAAAAGGATAAAGAAAACATCCAAGCACTTAGTAGAGGCGATGGAAAGAAGTTTACTTTCGCATCTAGTATTGATGTTCTTGCTCCTCAATTGAAAACAGAAATGAGTGCTGCTAAAGCTAGTGAGGAGGCTGGCAATAGAACTGTCGTCGAATTTACAAAAATCAAAGGTGCTCTTGTAAAATCAGAAGATGGATCTATCCACTGTACACTCTGGCATACTATTATGCTGCTGTCAATATATGCAAGATGGTGTGGAATTATCCAACTTGAAGATGATAGTGACATTCCAACTAGCAGTGAGCCATTGGAAGCTTTGTTGAAGGCTTGTTCCCATGTTGCAAAGAAGAGAGTACAGAATATCGAATCTATTTATGTATCGACAGGAGATTTACCTGACAAGATACTGCACGATTTGATGTTGGCTGTGAACAGAAGAGTTGAGTATATATACGATATTAATGCTCCTTTACCGAACGTTTTACCAATGTTGAGAAGGTTTGACAACGAAAGTCATGAATTTGACTTGGAGTGGGTAAATGAAGGGATGTGGAGTTGGTCATAAATACGAAACAACTCAACAATTCTAGGTAATTGAAACAACGAAATAACACCTCAAGCAGCTTGATCAGTTCATAATCCAAAAATAATAACACCCTCAACATATAATAAATATCTATCATCGCACCTCTAGTTTAAATGCATTTTACACCCAGCAATCCCCCTGTTGAAAAACACCACGTCTATCTGGTTCTTCTTCATATTTACCTTTGAGATTGTGAATAGTCAAAAGACTCCAAAGAACATACATTACACTCAAACCACCTCCAAATTAACTCTTACAAGCCATCAGCTGTATGTAAAATAGCAACCTCAATTTAGTTTACCGAAAACATCGTGTCATCGTTTAACGTATTTATTCTCGAATGTGTCTCCGTCAACTAGACAAGTAACCAGGTTTAACTATACTACCGGAAAAACTATACTACGCATTAAGTATTTCAAAGGTTATCGCCAGTTGAGGTCAACAATACCGCTTCTCAACTAGATTACAGTTTAAATAATAACTCAACAGACGAATATTGAATTTTAATGATATTCCTAGTTCAATTTGAATCAACATGAAGTATTTTTTGAGATTATGTCAAGAATATTTGCAGCCAGAGAAACGAAAAGTTTTCACTTACAGAGGATTGAAGTTGATTTACTAAGTGGATATTATCTATAGGCGTTCTAGTGGAATGTTTGATGTTATTATTTAGTCTCTGAATCTTCCTTCCTTCTTCTCTCAATCTTCTCATTCAGGTCCGATTTTATTGAGTGCTTATTCTATTCCTCAGTGGACTTTTCAATTTCCCCTATTCCACATAAAATTAATTTCTACAAAGCACCTTTTAATATCATTCCAGCAGTATATCTTCTTCGAAAATTCCATCACTAATGCTTTGCAATTTGAGATTCTTATAATCTTATTCATGGATACTTCTGTTCGAATTCTCTTTTTTATCCTTCACATCTCTCTGCTGACACAATTTGATTAAGTGACTTTAAACCTTTTACAACCCCATTACCGTTATCACAATACGACTATTCTCCTTATCAACGCCACAGTATTCCTAGAACACTTCTAGAACTACAAATTTCAGTCTCCGTCTCACTGAGCCCCTTCATCTCCTTCACTACTCTTAAACTACTATTCGTATAAGATCCATCTCAACCCCAGGACAAAAAAAAAAAAAAACATCTTCACTAATGGCTAAGGACGGGACCAATAGTCCATCGAATAATGGAGGAGCAAGTGCTAGTGCTGCCGTTAGTGCATCTACTAGCGCGGCAAACACGCCTGTCAATAACAACGGGTCATCTCTTGACAATTTAGCACATATTGCAAATATGTCTCATGAGTTACAAATCCTTAACAAGGAATTAAAGGAACCTCAGGAGACGAAAAGTAATAAACCCAAGAGAATGGCATGCGTTGAGTGTCGACAGCAGAAGTCTCGTTGTGACTCACATGAAAGACACCCAGAGCCTTGTACCAGATGCATGAAAAAAGGACTTCGATGCGATGTTGTTCCAGACTACAAGAGAACATACAAACGTGCAAGAATAGCCCAGATCGAAAAGGAGTTTTCTGAATTGAAGAAGACATTGACAAATGTCCAGGCTGCCGAGTTGTTAAGAAAGGTGCCTACTTTAAATGATGCAGCTACCGCAACACCTTCTCCAGCTAGACTGGAACATATAGATCAGCCTGGCCCAGGAAGTCACATGGACGTTACACCTCAAAACATAACAACAAACCCTGCTACCCTAGTCAATCAAGTACTTGGACAGTCACCAGTTAACCAAGGGAACCTTGTAAACTTTACGAATCAAGTGAGCAAAACGACAATGGGACACGAACATCAAATGCACCATTTGGCTCCAATACATCATCAACATGGAACTCCAAGTATACAAAACAATACATTCCTTGGTCATTCTGGGCTGGAATCAAACACACCTTCAATTCACCCTTCAATATATCCACCACCATACAATTCACCTAACGACGAGTTGATTTCAATCCCAGAATATGTTCTTTCCTGCGAAGAAAAGACCATAGACGTCATTTCACTTTCCCCTGAGACTATCCGTTCACTTTATCTTGAGTACGTGCACCATTATCATCCTATTCTTCCAGTGGTGGATGTCATCAAAGGACCTGAACGCATTTATAAATTATGCCCAGCACTTTTTTGGGTAATAATGTTTGTACTGTTGCGTCGATATACAGAAGATAAGGCACTTCTCATCCAGATGTCGCCTTTAGTAAAAGGAGTTCTTGCTGAAATCATGATTTCTCCAGTTTCAAGATACAATCCTACCGAGGAAGATGAGCCCATTTTGAACGCATTATCAGTTTACTCTGTACAAGCGTTCCTTATCTACCTGTACTGGCCCCCAATCACATCATCTCTTAGTGCAGATTCTTCGTATTCTACTGTTGGTGTTGCACAGTTCCAAGCGATCCGTATAGGGTTACATTCACCTAGTAGCTTGCAAGGAAAAACAACTCCACAGATGGCTATAGCACAAGAGAATGCTAAAACTTGGGTGATCTGCAACATTGCCTCGCAGACAATTGCAACTGCATTCGGATTCCCAGCCTTTGTGCTGTTCGACACTGCTGTCTGTAGACCTGGTGGACTGTATCAGATGCCTAAGACTGTTCAATTCATGACAGAAATAGCTCATTTTGAAGACCAGGTAGCGAAGACACTCAATCTGAATATGATGGACTCGTACGGATTAGTTGATCCTGCGGAACGACTTCCACTTCTAAAAGTACTCCTGCTGCGTTTAGACGAAATTGAAGCACGAATGTTGGTTGAATTACCAGGAGATGGTTTTCGCCGCTTCCAGCTTTATTGTACAAGGGTCCATCTTCTCACTTATTACTTCGTGGATTCACTGCGAATTGCACAATTTGAACTTCACAAGGGGCTTATTCGACTTTACAATGCTGCGATAACTCTCATTAACCACACTCATTCATATCATGCACGCGACCGCCGATTTGTGCGATACCTTCCAAGTGTCTACATCTTGAATATTTGGCAAGCAGCATGTATTGTAGGGAAGTTGTATCATTCACCATTGAAGAGAGTGCTTGATTTGGGATCAGGAAAACAGAGTTACTCTGCTGCAATCACTTTGGCAGCTAGAGCATCAATTCTCAAGCATGATATTGCTCACAGATCTAGTGGAATTATGAGAAACATGTGGCAATTATTCCGTACTTTAGATGATAAGAAGTTGACAAGTTTGAGCATTGATGTGCGAACAAGAATGTCTGCATCTGTATTCTTTGACTGTATGTATTTACTTCGAGACCAAGTTGGTATGCTTAAACTTAATAGCAGAACAGATTTGAAAGATCTGTTGGATGAAGATGACGAGGAAGAAGAAGAAGAGGAGGAAGCTGTTGTGTCAGAAGAAGAGGCAGCGACCCCAGGTAGCACTACGTCACTGGGTAGACGCAGGCAAAGATCACTCTCGAATACAGTCAATGCCGAGTCAAAGGCCAGAAAGATTATTCGTACTATCCCATTGGACCCTCAACCAATTGCTGTTGGTGCAAAAAGAAGTACGATATTTAAAGTGGTGAATAATGGAGAGAAGGAAGAGGAATTCACACCTTCTCCAACTTATAAGCATTCGCCATTGCAAAACGTGACCACCAAACAGGATGAGCTGCCTGGATTGGAGAACTTGGAGGGTAGCTTTGACTTAGCTAGTGATTTGTTATGGAAGGATTTGGATTCAGTGATGAACGATTTCGGATTCCATACGCTGTATTAATAAGATTGTGAGAGGATTCACAGTGGAGTAATAATAATTGTTTGGAGATAAAACTGGAGAATTAAGCTGTACTATATATAGACTTTTGTGCAGTATATAATGATTGAATTCATTCGGCTGTGAACAAACTGATGTAAAATTAAACAGAAAGTGAATGAAAAGTCTTGTTTACGCAATGTTCTGACTAGCAACTTATATTTAAGACGAGTATTTCATCTAACTAGTTTATCAATATAAAAATGGCTGCTAATTTACAGTCGTGTGATAACCACTTCAAATATGACAGCTGCATCTACACGTGATATAAACTGTCTTGAAATATCATACAACAATATTGAAAGGCACCAAGAATGGTACATTACTAATATCTAATATATAATGGGGACCGAATAAAGAGTTAAACCTTAATTGTATTCAAATCTTGATGACCTGAGTTGACTCATACTTCAACCCCCTTACAATTTATCAACTTACAATGGCCCTATTAAATTAAAACTATCTACAAGAAGCCCTAAGATAACCACAGATTCTTTCAATCGACATATGCAAAAACATTGATATAATCAGAGTAACATAACCAAAATCCTATATAACCATATCACCAACTCGCCAACTCACTAATCAACCCTCATTACTCTACCTCTATATGACTCTTATTATCTCAAACCCTTTATTCTGATTACCTAATACACCAAATCCTATATCACAAATCATCAACCAAAAAAATTTTCACTCACCAACATGTCTTACTACGACGATATTGAGAACGCTACTCCCGACATTGTGATTGGAGGCAATGTCGAAGAGGAGTATGTTTATGAGCATGATGCTGAGAGTGACGCAGAAGATGCTCCTAAAGAAGAACCTAAGAAATCCGTAGCTTTTGCTGATTTGGATGGTGACGACTTTTTTGATGAAGAAGCAGCCAAGAGAGAGTTTGAAGAAGGTGGAGGACTTCCAGAGCAACCAGACAATCCAGACTTTGCCCTGATGACTCCTGTTTCTCCAGAAATTATTAACAGACAAGCCACTATAAATATCGGAACTATTGGTCATGTTGCACATGGTAAGTCTACGGTAGTTAGAGCCATCTCAGGTGTGCAAACTGTTCGTTTCAAGGATGAATTGGAAAGAAACATTACCATCAAGTTGGGTTACGCCAACGCTAAGATCTACAGATGTGACAATGAACTGTGTGAAGAACCAGCATGCTACAAGTCATTCGAATCAGACAAGGAAATCCACCCAAAGTGTGTTGTTGAGGGATGTAACGGTCGTTACAAGTTATTGAGACACGTTTCATTTGTCGATTGCCCGGGGCACGATATTTTGATGAGTACTATGTTGTCTGGTGCGGCCGTCATGGACGCCGCACTCTTGCTTGTAGCAGGTAACGAAAGCTGTCCACAACCTCAAACATCTGAGCATTTGGCTGCCATCGAAATCATGAAATTGAAGCATGTTATTATCTTACAAAACAAGGTGGATTTGATGAGAGAAGAATCCGCTTTGGACCACCAACGTTCGATTTTATCATTCATTCGTGGTACCATTGCAGATGGTGCACCAATCGTGCCGATCTCGGCTCAATTGAAGTACAACATCGATGCTGTAAACCAGTACATTGTAAACTACATCCCTCTCCCAATGAGAGACTTCACCGCATCCCCTAGACTTATTGTTATCAGATCATTCGATGTTAACAAGCCAGGTGCGGAGATTGATGACTTGAAGGGAGGTGTTGCTGGTGGTTCCATCTTGAACGGTGTGTTCAAGATTGGTGATGAAATCGAAATCAGACCTGGTATTGTCACCAAGGACGACAATGGTAAGTTCCAATGTCAACCTATTTTCTCGAACATTGTCTCGCTTTTTGCTGAAAACAATGACTTGAAATTCGCCGTTCCAGGTGGTTTAATCGGTTTGGGTACAAAGGTTGACCCTACCTTATGTAGAGCTGACAGATTGGTCGGACAAGTTGTGGGTGCAAGAGGTGAATTGCCACTGATCTACACAGACATCGAAATCAACTACTTCTTGTTGAGAAGATTGCTCGGTGTGAAAACCGACGGACAGAAGCAAGGTGCTAAGGTGAGAAAGTTGGAGGTAAACGAAGTTTTGATGGTGAATATCGGTTCGACCGCAACAGGTGCACGTGTGCTTGCCGTTAAGGCTGATATGGCCAGATTACAGTTGACAACCTCACCTGCATGTACAGAAATTAATGAGAAGATTGCATTGTCGAGACGTATCGACAAGCATTGGCGTTTGATTGGATGGGCTACGATTAAGAAGGGTACTACATTGGAGCCGATTGCATGATTGCCCACTCCCTACACATAGAGTGAGAGAGTGAGCGGTGGACACTCCAGGAATCGGAGTAGAGTTGAGTTGGATGGGATGTAAACTGTATAGGTTAATTTAAAAGCTCTTTATTGATTAGTACTATTGTAGAATAGTGAACTATAGCACTCGAGTTCACACTGTATAACCGTCGTGTATCTATTGTCAAGGCTTGTATGTTGTGAGTGTTCTTGAATTTGGCTGCAAAATTGACGGCTGCGAAATTCTCATTGAAACATGAAGAATAGCTTCAGCAGAGTTAGTTTTTTTATACAAGTTAAAGTAGTCATTGCTTTGTAAAATCAATCGTTGTTAAATTTAATGCATATCTATCATATTTTCTCTACTCAATTGATTCTCCTAGTTACATTTTGATTGCCAGTGTAGCTTCCAAAAATAAATCACTACTGATAAACTTTGGAAACAGGTCTACCTCCATTAATCTGTATACCAGCTGAGCAATCTCATCAAACAAACCAGATATTTTTACTATAGTGTGAAGTTCCTCACTGTCTGACGCGATTGGTGACTTTGGTTTAATTGGAGTATCTGTAATATCAATAAAGTCGTCGTTGGTTATTTCGTTAGGTACTTGGTGTTTTTGCGAATCCGAGTCTATCATAACCAGTTGTATTTGGTTACGCAACTTGTAGTCAATGTTCAATACAAACGGTGACTCATTTGACAAGTAAGTGAAGAATATGTTATAGGCAGACAGTAGACACATATTGGTGAAGGTGAAGATGAGTCGACTAATTTTGGCATTTCTTTGGTCTTTTGACTCGTTTTGTTTAAGCCTAAGGAGTTTTGCTAGGATCGTGGTAGTACGATGGAACATTTTAAACTGGAGGTATGAGTCTAGGTTTTCTGCGCAGAATTCTTTCTCCAAGTGTTTTCTAAATAAATACCTCATTCCTGGGTCTTTAAGGATGGACTTTAGATTGATATGAGCTGACTGTTGTGTTGTTTCCGTTTCGCTATCTGATTTAGTGTGGAGAGAGTCTATGAGATAGTCTATTGTTGATTTTGACTTGATTGTAGTTATTGGTTGTCCATTCCAGTTTACCAACAGTTCTCCTAATGAACTCATAACGTAGAGGACGTCTCTAGAAGAAGAAAACTTCCCTAGTGTATTCAGCTTAGGGACCTCGACAAGCAAGTTCCTTTGGAAAAGTAAATTAGCGATCTCCAGTGCTTGGGAACAGCTCATTAAATCAGTACAATCGCAAAGCCATTGACACAAGGCTTTCCCACTGAAACAGTATTTGTAGGTTTTATGTTTGCCTGACTTTAAAGTTAGTGTCTTGTTTTCGAAAATACGGGCACCACCACTAGAAACATAGTATTGAACGTGCGAATCAGACTCAGGGTTTGTAAAGTAACGATGGTGGAATGGGCTGACCAAATTGTTACTTGTTATGCTAGTCTTTTTAGTTGCAGTGACCTTTTCTCTCTGATATAAAGATTCAAAGTCAAATCCGCCAGATGATATCATTGTTGACTCAAACAGAAACACATTTTCCAGTATAGTAGAAGTTTTGGGTAATGATTGTGGTTTCAGTTCTGGGGTCCAAACATTTGGCTCTGAGCCTACTAATTTGATAAACAACAAGTACAAAAAGTAGTCAGAGTAAACGATTTTATCATTTATCAAGTCTCTTTCGAATTTGAATAATTCCATTGAGTTGAAGTTGGAGTTGGTGATAGCAGGGAAGCGTTCTCTCTTCATGCCGATTTTTGAGCAAAAATCCAATACAATTGCAACACCCTTTGGTGTTGGCTGCAACAAGACCCCACTTTTTGGTTCACTTCGAGTCCGATCAGCTGGCGAATGTAACAACTTAGCTTCATAAAACCGTCCAATTAAAGATAGTCCCAAGTCTGGCATGATACTATAAGAGATTGAAGTGGTTGTCAGTGAGAGTTCGATAATAGCATTCAAGTCTTTCATGACATTCACAGCACGTATTAAATGAAACAGGTATGGATAGCACCGAACTAAAGGATTACGAAACCTAGTATTGTTAACATTATCTTTCAATTCTAGACAGATAATCATCATAGCATAAATATCCTTCAAGTCTTTCTCGAAAGTCTTACCTGAAGGAGTCTTGTTCAAGTTGGTGAGTACTGTCTCATGAATAGTGTTGGATTCCGACATCAGAAAGACAATTCAGAATATAACACCTTTGGAGTGATACTCTATAGTATTTATAACTTGGATAAAGCATGACAAAGTAACCTTCTTGGAACTTGTGTTGGTTTTGCATCAATGAAGTTTCATATTTCTGTAACTGGTTAAAAAATTCACACATTTTTGATTGAGGTACATCAATAAAGATGCCGTACAATGGGTTAAATGTTTGACGTTTTGATGCGAGAAAGTTGATAGGTTGAAGATTAGATGTATTCATGAAGAATCTAATTGCTTTAAATTAAGTGAAATGTGATTAGGTGGTACCCTCTACAATTGAGTTAGTCGAAAGTAATCTATGGCGATAGAAGCAATGAATTAATCAAATGTGTATGGTTAGGATTGGATTCATGATAGTAAAGCAATTGTTTCAGATTATCCACTAAGGGAATAGAGTCCGAGGATTCGATGCAGTTTTCCGCAAAGATAGTGACGCCATTCTGATATAATTAGTATAGTACGACAATCATATTATTTATTGCAATTGTGGAGAGGGAACAAGTTACGGTGTTTAGAACAATCAGATTCAAGATGATGCACGAATGATGAACAATAAACAGATCTATAATATTTATATTATCGTAGATCTTCAATAGGAAAGCAACCGAATAGAATGGCTCAATAAAGTATGTTGTCTTCCATTATAGAGTTTACATTTATTACTTTGTGTACGCTTGAACTTAATGATTAGGTTTTTCGAGATGTTAATTACTACTCATTTTAATCGTATTAATCAACACAGTTAAACTTTTAGATGTGTACTTCAGTATTATTGTAAACATTTCCTAACGGCTCTTGGCCCTTCATAAGTTTGAGTACCTTTATTAGGTGTATAGCATACAGACTATCTATAATGTGTTGGCTTAGGAAACCATTAAGCTTGATGATTTGATTACAATGTAATTGAAATGTATCATCAATTAACCATCAGAATTAAAGTCTCGAAAGATGTTTCATTTATAATGAAGCCATATTCTTTATTCAATCACCGACGTGATCCTGAAGAATTGTATTCAAGTAGATACAAGAAAATTACGAGTGGGATGAGTAACATTTGTTCTATTTTTATCAGTACCAAATCACTACCACTTGCATAATACAGGCAGGTCACTTAGACACAACACCTTTCTTGCCCCCCATTGTACTCACTCATTTTCTTTTCCCTCAGTTGACAACATGGGTATAGACAAACTAGCACACACGGTTTAAAAATAAATTTCTATCTCAGATGCTACTTTCCCAACTAGTTGTCCTCAATTATTCTCATCAACTGCAAGCTATAAATATATCCCCTGGGTCGAAACGTTCTGCAAATCCTAGATACGAAACTTTATTCAACTCAAACAACCCTAGATGCGGCTGTGTTTCCTTTGTTTACGATATTGTCCTTCAAAATCATGTTTATTTTTCTAGCTGCAAAACTATAATTTTAAAATAGATGTGTTTCTATGTTATCAATTCGTTCTTTGTCTCCTTCATAGAACTGATTCTTATCTAGATGAATCCAATGTTCAGTTTGTTGCCTACTGTAAATTATTCATTTACGAAATATACTAATTTCGGGGCCCACTCAAGTTGCTTATAAAACGGAGTATGTCCTTGGTTACAATGATTTAGGATTTTACTATGCTCTGGAATCTGTTAATTACCATACTTGCGATTTGGAATCAATTGGTGTATTCTACTGCTCCTCTGGGATCTCTTCAATTTGATTTAGACGTGTACCAAAATTTTAACCTGTCGCTGGGTACTGTTTTATTAAAAAATAGCCTGAGAACATGCTCTAATCGATACTACGTGGCCAACTTAACGTTTGGATCAAGCCAAGCGGGTTTGAAACTCGACCTTGACTTTCCAAATACATGGGTCCTAACAGCAGATGTGTTTTGTGCCGCGAACATATCTAACACAAGTACATCTTTAGTTTTGCAGCCTTCGCCTTCACGTACATGCACATCACTTGGTAGTATTAACACAAGCAACCCTGAAGAGTTTTCTCTTGGTTCAAAACTAGACCCATTGAAATATGATGGCCAAAAACAAGGTGATTGGGGTACTTCTCCTTTGAAAATAGCCAACACAACATACAAGTTTGAGATCTTTGCAAGCTACCTTTACTCTGGTCTTATTGGAAAATTAGGTTTAGGTGAAAAGTACGATGAATTAGGTCTTAGTTACAACAGCTTTCCTGACTTCCTCAAAACTCAAGGGCTAATACCCAAGAGCATATACTCCATATATTTTGCAAACAATCCTAAGTTATTGCTAGGTGCAGTGAATCATAAAAAGTACAAGGGGGACTTGATCACCTTACCAATCGTAAGGAACAAAACCCAAGAGAAGATATATGTTACACTTGAGTCTATCACAATTACTGGTGGTATTCCGTCCAATGTGGTAACTCATTCTAAACCTCTAAATGCAAGCATAAATCCAGAACTTCAATCCTCCTGCTTTCCACAATACATGGTCAACAAGTTGCTGGAATCTTTGGGAGGATCATACATCAAGGGTATCGGTTATCAAATAAAGTGTCCTACTCCGGAGTCTAATATTAGCTTAGAATTCAAAATTAACAGCCAGAATATACTGATTCCATTGGAACATCTAACGTACACTAGAAATGGGACTGACTGCTTTCTTGATTTTGAACTCGACAGGGAATTGGTTTTGGGATACGACATCTTACAAGAAATATACTTGGTTATGAACTTGGAAAGCTCGGAAATATCTATAGCACTAATCAACGATGACAATAGTGATGACTTTGAGATTGTCTCCTCAACAGTTCCAGGAACCACCATAACCCGCAACACAATAAAAAGTGCCCAGCCTACATCAACTAAAATCACCAAGGTTACATATTCTAATTCTGGAGAATTAACTAAAACTGTACATTATTCAGGGCCCTCTACCACTGAGAACTCTGGAACTTCCTCCAGTAAGGGAAATAAAAATGCTTTCTTCATATCTTTTGGTGCTTCATTTGCTTTTATATTGGCCTGCCCTTTGGTATACACACTCTGTGGATACTTCAAAGGATGGGATGCCAAGAGAAATTACACAATTACTAGCCAGTCTATACCTTTGTATCACAGGTTTGTACCCACAGACCCACCACCGGGACCGGTACTGAAGAAATAGAGGAGCAACAAAACACCTTTATTAGACGTATTTGTGATTTCAATGCAGTCTTCAAATACTTCATACACATAAATTATAGAAGTACTTTAGCTGTGATTTATGCATTCCAAATGCTCACTATTTACACCACCTACTCAATCAACAGAATGGCTGCAAATGAATTACCATGTAAGAATTGTAATAAGTTATCTAATAATTTCCGATCCGACAAAAACCCACAGTCATCTCACTAATTTAAACTTCTAATGATCTCTCATTTCTTGAGCTCTCTACTCCTCTACCTTCTGTCATTACTTGAATGATCTCCTACTTCAACTCCATATATACATTACACTTTCACATCAAAAATCACTCTACAGTGAGCCTTTATAAACTAAAATCCTCCCGTCATATTTCTAATCCTGTCCACTTCCTCTTGTAACGCTTTCAAGTCGTCCAAGATATTGGCAGTGCTGTTGTTTGACGAGTCGCTATATATTGAGTTCTCCAGGTATGGGTTCAGGGAGTTGACCTTGGGTGGGAGTGGAGGTCCAACAGTCTGTGACCCGTTTCTGCGTCTCAGCGGTGGTGGTGGAGGTGGTACTCTTGACGCGTTATTGGGCGAAACTGTACCACTGATAGTACGAGGGGCAAGTGGAGCGTCCATGAACAATGGCTGCCCGGCAAAATGTGGCGTCGGACTACTCACTGACCGCGATCTACGTGTGTTGGGAACAGGAGGTGGTGGTAACGGCCTGCTATAGTTATTGTTGTAGGTCAGATCCAGAACAACTCGGTTCTGCATTGTGTTTGCTTGTGTGCTACCTGTCATTTGTGAAGTGAACGATTGTAATGAAATCATGTGGTTATCTGGGTTGTATTGCTGCTGTTGCTGCTGCTGTTGCTGCTGTTGAGGTGACTGCTGCTGCTGTTGCTGCTGTTGTTGCTGAGGTGGCTGAAGTAATTGCGATGTTTGCTGCTCGCTAGGCGCAAAAAGTCTCGCCATGTCTACAGGTCCAGTCACGTTTGGTCTTAACGGTGAAAGATTGTTATCTTCTCTATGCGTGTACATCTGTGCCATTTGCACTGGACCAGTCATGTTAGGTTTCAACAATTCAGGCTGACTCTCTGGTTCAGGTGAAGGTGAAAACATCTGTGCCATCTGCGCGGGTCCCGTCATATTGGGCCGTAAAAGTCCATTGTTGTGGCTTACATGAATGTTCGTAGGAGTACCGCCAATCAGTGCAGTGTCAACCGCATTCAAGTGTTGGAAATGGTTTATTTGCGATCCCATTTCAGCAAACACTTCGCGGTCTTCTTCGTCAAGTTTCTGAGGTTGCGAATTTTGCTGTTGCTGCTGTTGCTGCTGCTGCTGTTGTTGTTGCTGCTGTTGCTGCTGCTGCTGTTGTTGTTGCTGCAGTTGCAGATTCTGCTGCTGACTTTGTTGTTCTTTCAACTTCAACAATTGCCCCATAGACAAAGAATCGTAATCAACTGACTCTGGGGTACCCACTTCGTGCACGTCGGTGACCACCTGGTCCAAAAACTTGACTGTTTTCAGCTTTTTCAGTCGCTTTTTCTTTGGTATTTCGTCTGGGCGTTCACCAGTGAGCAAAAACTGCGTGAAACTGTCTATATCTAAAGGTTTGTCTATATTGGAGGTATCTTCGGAGGCATCTTCCAGTTCTTCTGGTGACAGAGAGCCATCTCCTTCATCCTCATTGTGTCTTTTCTTTGACAAGATGGAAGGTGGTGCAGGTACTGGGGCTTGCACCTTAATCAACATACGCAGAGGTTCCAGTCCGTTCAAGGTGTGACTGATTAACCGGAGCAAGGCAAAAAACTCGCCAATGTTGATCGAGTATAAGATCTTCAGGAATATCTGTTTGATCTTTTCTTTTACTGTTGCTGCAATGCGAAAGTTGTTGAGGAAGTTGAATACATCTTGCATAGTGATTGTTCTGCTGTTGGACCGTAATAGTATGTCACTGTACCAACGCATGTAAGTTTTTGATTCTTGGAGTGTGAGTTCCTGTGCTGTTAGCGATAAGGGGATACTTTGGTTGTGGATATTGGCAGAGGCTGTGTCGTTGGACAAGTTATCTGCGCTGTTAGTTTTATGCGGGATGTGCGAGTTGAGTGCCTGGAATACCGAACGGTGAGGTTCTGGTTGTGCAAGTTGCAGAGACTGTTGGAGTTCTTCGGCCAGAGCATTTTTGAAAAAGTAGTTATCAGGTACCTGAAGCGAGTTGTTGGAGGCGCCACCTTGAGGATAAGGGGTCTGCACACCTTGGCCTCCTTGAGGTACGGGCAGTGGAGGATGCTGAGAAGGATGCTGGGGGGACTGGGTTTGCAGTGACGGCCGTGGATCTTCGACACGTACACTACCAAATGACACTGGCGGTGCCAGTGAACCATTCGTGGCCCCAAGATTAAGGTTCAACCAATCGAAACGGGAACCATCCATGATACATCGACTCTATAATGGCTATATCAACGTATATTGGGAGACCAGCTCGATGATGGATCAGGAACGAATCGGCGGGCTTAGAGCGAGGGATCCTGACAGAAAGAAGTAGTTGGTGTTGTTTGAGTTTTTTTTGATTTGGTGTTCTGATTTTTAGGAGAAGCACGGGTTCGATTCTGATGAATATAGTGGAGGAGATAGGGAGGAGGTTCAGAGGGAGGAGGGGTGGAAGAAGGGTGTACGATGTGAGGGGTTAGTGTGACTATAATTTGGAATCAAGAGCTGGGTAATTGAGTTGGTTGAGTAATTGTGGAGTATAATGAGTGTGGATGTAGATCTGAATTGTATTGTAATTTACTTATGTTAATGAATGAATAGTTATGAGAAGTGCCAAGGGAGTGGGAGGATTGAGGAGAAATGACGGTTGAGTTAGTATGATCGTTATATAATTAAATATTGTTATGGCTGGATTTGTTGAAGAATTGTAACGGTATTAAGGTCCTATTTCCTCTCCATTCTTTATCTCCTTCTAAATGCATTCAAGTACTATTTGAAAGTTCGTTGACTTTTAATCGAATATTAATGCTGAGCAGTGAAAATGATGACTTTGGAAGATCGTTTAGAAAGATATGAGATCTGTCTATTTAATTCCAATGGTTTACATGCGTATGACTAAATAAGATTCTACCCCAAGGCTTATTCTTCCTTCTTTAATTTATTGGTCATAGGTTCGGATTATACATTTACTTTATTCATTTCTAGTAATGAACTTTTCCAACAAAACGTCATTGAATTAAAATCTTATCAAAAGCAAATCAAGATCCTCTTTTATTTATATCTTCCTTTCTCTGTTTATTCGTGTAAATCTTTACTCACCTTAATCTTTTCCATATGTCACAGTGTTATTCTTTTTTTTTTTTTTGCAACAGCTTTCAGTACAATTCATGATACTCATGAAAACGTACTTGCCTTTCACTTATCACTTATCATACTATTAAACAAGCTCAACTCTTCAGTAATACTAAGTTACCACATATTTATATAGTTACGCCGTCAGTAAATTTTGCTTCCACTGCAGATTTTATTCAAAATACTTGCGGACTATTGTTAGAGACTATGCATTATTAGAGTCCTCGTAATCAGACGAGGATGAATGCTATAAAGGAATTTTTCTCATTAAGGTAGACGATGGGTTGAATGGAGGTACACCAAGCAAGGTAATGGTTCCTGTTAATGAGACAACTTTGCTGCAGCCCTGACTCGCTAGTATACAAACCACCAAACACATATCCGCATACACAAGACTCAAAGCATACGAATTAAAGCAACCCTCACAGAATGAGTTACACAGACAACTATCAAATATGACAATTAAATTAAAAAAAAAATTCTTATCTTGTACCGAAGTCGGCTTAACTTGAGCACACACAAAGAATTATAATCAACCCATTTGAAGTTTCCTATTGATGCTTCAAATTTTAAAGATTTTTGAAAGATTTTAAGATTGTTACTACTACTAATATATCGTCACATAAATCCATATCAATTAATAATTATCATAAATAAAAGACCAACATCCCTCAATTAAAAGCCCTTATAAATGAAACCACTCACTAAACTTATTCTCCATTAAAATTCACAGTTAATGTGAATGGTAATTAATTTCTTAAGGCTTCTTGCAAGGCAACAGTCTCAGCAACATGTTGTTGTTGCAGTTTTGGCTTTGCCCATTCGGAATCTTCTTCCAAGTCATCAAGCTTTGGAACTGGGAATTCTTGATTGTTTCCTCCTACGCTTCCTGCGATTCTCTCGACCTGCTCAGCAGATGGCATGAAGATAACTCTACTTCCAGATTGGCGCGCCATGTTTTGAAGGGCATCCAAGTATCTGATTTGCATAGCTGGTTTCGAGGCCAAGATATCGGCAGCCTTTCTCATCAACTTGGCACTTTCAACTTCAGCCTTGGCATTGATAATCTTACCTTCACCGATACGTTTAGCTTCAGCAGCCATTGACAAAGAAGCTTGGACCTTGTCTGGTAAAGTCAAATCCTTGATAAGAATGGATTCAATATTCACACCCCAATCGTAGGCAGTCTTTGAAATGATTTGCTCAATGCTTTCAGCAATTTCTTCACGCTTCTCAACAACATCTTGTAAGATTCTGTTACCGATAACATCACGCAAAGTAGTTTGAGTTCTCTCGATAATAGCTTCGTGGATATTCGAGATCGAATAGATAGCACGCTGTGGATCAATGATATTATAGTAAACCACAGAAGTGATTGTCAATGAGACATTATCTCTAGTGAAACACTTTTGTGCTGGGATTTCTCTAATATTGATCTTAATAGAAACCTTGGTCAACTTCTCAGACCAAGTGTTAACATAGGTAAGACCAGGTTCAACTGTACGCTTCAAAGCACCAAATTGTTGCACAAGACCAACCTCACCTTGACTAACCTCCTTATAAGGATTAGAACAAAGACAACAGAAGATACCACATGTACCAAACATACTACCCATCAGAGTAATAAAATTCTGATACGAATTGAGTTCGGGAGTATCATACTCTCTTGCAAAGGCCTTGAAGGCCATATCTGGATGTCTCTCTGGAGCAGACTTAGTAACTGGAAGCGATTCAACTGTAGACATTTGAATATGGGGATATAATTAATGAATAATAGAACAATTGAGGATATTACTTAGTATTTATACCAAGAAGAATTTGCAGCCTTGTTTAGGATTCCTGTTATTATAGACACCCCTCCTGGAAATTAGAGCTACTACCTACGACACAAACAAAAACACACGTCGATTGGAGTTTTGGGCACTGTGTTGCCGCGTCATTCGATTTAAGTGCTCGTCGTGTGTATAAAGCATCATTTAGTTTACATACACTTGGTGCGAGGGCACGGCACCCACAACCAAACAATGTATCCATCACACTGCATTGTAGACACACTCGTTGAATGGCTGTATCATACCAAAGTTTATTTCGGATATGTAGACTACTTGCCCGGAGTAGTATACGAAAAGAGCTGACCTAACCAGAGTAAAGTTTAATAATGCACACAGCCTCAAATGAGGCTGAAAAGCTAGTTGAAAGCAGTAGTAAATAGGAACATGAGATATGATACGAATCTTGATACGAGTGAGGGATTTCGATGTAACAGACATACGCTAGACAAACTAACTTTATTGAGTTGTACTGATAAAGCTAAATACAAACCTGGGGGTGAAAAATCTATATGAGCCTTTAATCCAATTGGCTGTTGTTACGTCATAGTCATTTTGAAAAAGTCTCTGCTACTAAATGTGCTCAATCTTAAAGATATGAAGATATGATATTTGGTAGTACCAATTGGTTTTGCGGTATATATGAGACGTTAGTAATCTAATCCTAAATTCTTTTAAATCCGTAACGATCTGCAAGCAAGGCTGTCAAATGACCGCAGTTTATATTAAACCTCTTCAATCATGACTTGATTGATTACCCCAGAAATTTCGTATCTTCTCAATTTATTTTTGTAATGATTGCCCAAGCCCGATCTTTCTTCAGTTGATCTTTCTTCAATTGATGATTCTATGTCCTGAGGTTTAAAATGGTGGTGTTTGTATTTCGTATCCAGGGTTTAATCTCCATCTAATTGGAGTTTACTATTTTTATCTACTCCACATTTTCCCCAGGATGTTTTAGCACGTTCCCTGGTGGCTGTTATTTGGTTTGGAAATGTGTTTTCTGAATGATCTGTTTATTGATAGTTGTGTTTGAGCACGTTGCTCAAACCTTGTTCCTAGTTTCTTGGCTTAGTTGCCTTTGTTGCTTGTTGTCTCGCTTTGCTCGAAACGTTATCTTACACGTTTCTGCACAGACTTGGTTGTGAAGGGTCACTTTTTATATGCAAGAGTCACTGACAAGCGTTATTCAAACTCCACAGGAAGGCTCACAACTCAAACATTTCACGGAATTCTGACAGTTATCAGCCTACACTAAAGTCCACCTAACAGTGAGTTGGTCTGCCATCACAATTATTGCTCTAAAGTCTCGAGAATCAATTCAGTACTCGAGATTCAATCTTACAACTTAAAATCACTTTCACCTTAATTAACTCTCACAAGACTCGCTGTGAGTCTAATTTGAGTCACTCCCTAACAATATATCGCTCTAATCTATTCGCTCATCGCTCTCTACACTTCTTTCTCTACAATTAACTCGCTTCGCTCGTCTCTTACACTACAAGTAACTCGCTTCGCTCGTTACTTAAAATTAGCTTGTTCATTTATTCATCACTCATGCCTACGTTATACCTTATTTTGCTTTATCTAACCAAACAAAGGTAAAAAAACAACTCGTAGCATCAGTAATGTCAATCTTTGTTCAAGCGCTTGTCAGCCCATGTCGGCAACACAAAGGAAGCTTCGTGGATTTGCTTGTTGTAGTACTTCAAATTCTTTTGAACAAACTCTTCAGACCAGTCATATCTCAATGGCTTGGTCACGTCGAGTCCTTCATTCTTCGAGCACACCATGAATCCAATTGACCCAGATGGGTAAGTTGGGATCATCGTGTACGCGTACTCGACAACTGGGAAAAGTTCCTTACAGTCCTTCTTCAACTTGGCAATGATGTCCATGTGCAACCAGATACTTTCAGCTTGCGTGGTGATCACACCCTTTTCAGTCAATGCTCCCTTCATCAACTCAAAGTAAGGCTTCTCGAAAAGAACCTCAGCTGGTCCTTCTGGATCAGAAGAGTCGGTGATGATAACATCAAACAGGTTCTTGTACTCAGCCAAGAACTTGAATCCATCTCCAATGTGGACCTTGGTACGAGGGTCCTTGTAAGACTTGGACATCTCTGGCAAGTACTCCTTGGAAACACGGATCACAGCCTCATCAATGTCACACAACCAAGCCTCCTCAATCAGCTCGTGCTTCAAGATCTCACGCAAAACACCTCCATCACCACCTCCAATAACCAAAGCTCTCTTTGGGTTAGGGTGAGAGTTCAATGCCAAGTGCGCAATCATCTCCTGGTACGAAAACTCATCATTCTCAACACATTGAATACAATTGTCTAAAACCAAAACGTTTCCATGGTCAGTAGACTTGAAAACAAGAACGTCTTGGTACTTGGACTTTTCGTGGTGCAAAATTTCGTCAACACGCAAAGTCATGGCCTGTCCGGGCCACATGGTGTCTGAAACCTCAGAGAACCAGCCGTCCTTAATAGAAGGATGAGTAAGAGTCATTACGTTTACAGTTATTACAATTGGAAAAGCGAGGAAATGGTCGACTTAAGTACTGAAAATTTTTCATTTTTGATAGGGGCCCTTTGATCAGAACCGGCTTTAATAGGCTGCAAGTCGGTCACAAATGATAAAATACGACTCACAAACGTGGTTAAATTAACCACAAGATTCACAATTGTAAGAAATTAAGAGGGATTTTTACTGTTTTCTGTTAACCGTGGTGCTTTTACTCTGCCACCAGTCAAAAGGGTAAACGATGAGACGAAGCAATCAACATAATATTTATGAAAAGTCGAACAAAATTCGACTAATTTTATCTATTCTTTCGAGATGGCCTAGTTTTAGCAGTCCAAGAGATTTAACGTCCAAAAGCTGCATGTAAATTAACTGGTTTTGTTCCTTACTTTGACTCTATATTACTATAGTTACTTTAGGTTGCTTTTAAGGTGTTTTTTGTGGCCAAAGGCTCACAATAAATTAGGTTGCAAAACTCTTGAAGACAACTGTCTTTTTACGATGAGAAGGGAAGGCTTAAAAATCCTATGAGATTCATAAAGAATTGATTTATCTGTGTTAGGATATGGGCTTAGATTGAGATTGTTGAAATTAATCTCAAGACTACTTCTAAACTTACTATAGTTTTTAATCTTTATTAAATATAACTCATAAGGGTATGCTCAACTGAGGGTCAGACAAGTCCTGCTTCTCTATTCCTTCCACCTAACTGTTTAAATGCTAATTGAAGGTGGAAAGGACCCAGTTAGAAGAATTATGATTGTTTTCTTCTAAAAGTTAAACTCAGACTCATCATCTTCTTTCACCCTCTTCTTTTCTAATGGGTATGGAGGATTTCTCTTCTCTTTGCGCCCAGACTCTACAGAGCTCAATTCTACTGCCGGGTCGACAAACCTCCAGTCATCAGATGCAGAATGAGAGTGACCACTTGGTGGTGGAATAATAGGTCTGGTAAACTTGTTAGTGGCATCATCAAATGAGTAGTCTTTGTAGTCATCTTCGTCGTCTTCAGCATCAGAAACATAATTAGTCTGCTCCGCAGTGATGATAGAACGCACTCTCTCAGGTAACACATCTGGTCTATAGAAACGCAAGTCGACTCTTCCCACAATGTACATAATAGCAATGATGGCCTCGAACACACCCCATAATATGTACATTGCTACTGGAGCACAGACTACACTTGCGTATCTGTTTTCTCTACCTTCAAACACAACGATACAGCGAATAATCGAAGCAACAGTAATGAGTAAAGTACTGATAATCAAAAGACCCATCGATACGTTATGGGTCAAGTCACCTCTTTTTGTGGTGAGACCTTCAACAGAATCGTAGTGGTGATGAGTAGCTGCAATGACACGCGTGGCGTGTCTGTGGTTCAGGTTACGCTTCATAAACGTCTCTTCAGCCCGCTGGGCGGCTCCCTTCTCAACAAAGTAAAAGGGGCTGAAACTCTCGATCCACCAAGGTTGATACGTATAACGTCTTTCATCCTTTTTGGTAGGAGCCCAATATGATAACCCAAGCAAACTGGTCGAGGTAAGTGTATATAAAATGATCATGATTCCAGAAAACTTGACTACTGCTTGCCAGGCCTTGAACGACTTGGTTGACAAAAGATGCAAGTAAGGAACAAAGGAAGCAACAATAGTCACAGCAATAAGCCCAACGACAACACCGTAGAGCCCGAACATAACTCCCCAAAAGAGCTTACGCGAACCACCTACAGGGTGACGCCACGTGAACAACCGCTGCGCCAAAATCAAGTTCAAGCTGACAATAATCATAGAAGGCAAAAGCAAAAACACAGAACTCACAAGACCAACAGGCACATTGATGATATCATTAGCCCAGGCAACTCTGCACAGAAAACCAATGACACGCATAAACGCGTGTGTAATCCATCCCAAAGACAAGTAAAAGTAATGTCCTCTGGAGCAGTTAATCCAGAAAATGACTATATGGATTAAACCTAGAACTCCAAATAAAACCGCAAATAAAATCAGCGGAGCAACATCAGCCTTGGTAGGATACGATCCCATCAAGTTGATCTGCAAACCGATACAGTACTTGGTAATGGCTGTGGGAACTCCCCCAATCAAACCTTGTGTCCAAAGAACAAGCGGATAGATTCCTGTACCTTCATCTGGATTGTTATTAAGCGTAAGAACAAGCTTGAACAACCCTTCTGCAAATGTGTAGTTCCCAGACATCAATTTATTACGCCCGGATGTTAACGTCAACGCTCTTCGCTAGCAGAGGGATCAGGGTTCACTATATATTATCATTGAAAATGCACCCCGCAAATTAAGAATTTGCAGTAATCTTTATTCCTATTTGCAGTAATCGATTCTTCAGGGTAAATATTGCACCCAATGCAGTAAAAATACACAAAACCGATACCCCAACATCCCCGAAGTGTCAAAATTGAAAATCAGCTGCAGTAGATGTTTCACTATGTTGTCACTATGTTGTCACTATGTTGTCACAGCTGTTCCATACATCCTCCAATTGTATAGGATTGCTGCTCTTTAAACCACCTCTTCAGCTTCATGAGATCTTGCTCTCTTTTTCACTAGTGTGAACAAAGGCTAATATTGGAGACTCATAATTACAAGAGCCAATACATGTTGAGTATAATTACTCCACGTACCCACCCGCGACTAAACTGCGTTCGAGATTAGATTTTTAACTTTATTATTTTTGACTATTTATTGTTGTTTCGTTACTCGTCCCCACCCCACCTTAGTCCTTTTTTGGCATATGTTTACCACATAACGTACAACGTTAATATCATGCTAGGGCCCAGGATAAAGCCGAACCAACAAATTACGTTTCCCAAGACTTTTCTGTTTCTCATAAAACGAGTTCTGCTGAGCATCACCAAAGGTACTTGTGACATTTGTAGTAAAAGTAAGTATCCTCTGAGTTTCCCAAAAATAACGTACATGACTAGCTCGTGCACAACCAGTGAAATAACGAACGTGACTAAGGAAGCCATGCTTTTGTTCAAGTTGAGTGCAGAGATGGATGAATGGTAGACATGTCTGAGCAAAAATTTGTGAACCGGTACGTTCCATATACGGCTAAATTCTGACCAATCAGTACATGACCACCAGGCACCGTAAAAATCACGCTCTGCGTACTGACTCAATTCAGCAATTGCGTTGAGGATGGTATCCCATATGAGGAAAAATGTGAGTAAGTAGATCATCAAGAAAGGTGGGATCACGTCAAGCCATATGAACAAGTACTCCAGCACCTTCTGTCCAACTGGCAACGAGGCTGCTTCCTTGGCTTGCATCACCAATGGATAAAGCCATTTCTGGGCAACCAGGACCATTAAGAAGATGATTCCAAAGGTGCCCAGCACTTTTTCAAAGACAAAGAACCATCTTATTTTCTTGGTTAAGGGGAAGTTGAGTGAATACACCACTGTGGGGTACATCAGGTACCAGAAGTAGTTCCTCAATGTGAGATTTTTCGGGAAACGTTCTTTGGGTGTTCCCTCAATGTGGTTAATGTTCGTTTGGTATTCCAATTCAAACTTGCAGAATTGAACCAGCTGTTCCAACGTTTCTTTGGTTGACTTGAGCTCTTCGGAGACTTCTTCAAATAATAATTTGTCCCTGAGGAGCGACTCACTAAATTGTAATTCACGATAGACTTTCCACAAGTATCCATTATAGAAACCGTACAGGTGCATCTTCATCACAAACACTAAGGAGTGAAGCACCAAAAATACTTTGGCGATCCATGGGAACAGCATTACTCTCTCACTGGCAAATACCATCCAGAATGAAAAGTACCCCATAGTGTATAGAGCATGAATGATCCAACCACTGCGTTTCCACTCGATCCATTTACTAGCTACGGCCCATTGAATACCGTATACGACGTACATGCTCAAATACATGGCTAAATCAGTCAATGCCACCTTGACCAAATCCTTACGGAAGATCAAGATTATCGGCCAGCTCCACATGGGCAAGGTTGATTCCGCTCTGAAATAATTGGCAAATCCATTGAGAATCAAGAAAGCTGTACCCAACCAGAACAAAACGTAGATCCCAAACCCATCACTGTTCTTAAACAGTGGCAGGTCAAATATAGTAGTCGATTGAGCTGAATCTGGATGCCCATCCCTAAATCTCAGAACATACGATTCGATTGTCTCCTCGGTTTTCCCATCCTTTACTTTCTTGTGACGTTTCTTGTGTGCTCCACGGAGTTCTAGTACAGTCATCTCCAACTCTTCCTTACTGTAAACACGCTCATCAATGGCCGATGTTATAGGTGATAATGGTACTAATTCAGTCAAGTCAGCAGGATCCTCCTTGTCTTCTTCATTCAAGGAAGACGCGCTACTGATAGGCTTAGAATCCTCGGCACTAGAATACTCATTGTCAATTAGCAACAGCCTTCTGTTGGCATTGCGATTGCGTATAGTAGAAATACTCTCCTTGGTCTCGTCTTGCATCCTACCTCAATTGCTTCTTAGATCGCCTTCAAAAAGATCCCTCAACTATATATATCTATTTTTCGCAAGATGTCCGGAGTTCCCTTTTATCATTGCTATCTCTTCGGAAGATGTGGGATCTGCATTCGAGTTCCATCCCTTTAAGTCTAAAGTTTATTCCGGTAATCTATAGAAGATACTTTTACTTGTGATGCGCACTTTTCAGGGAGTCACTTGGTTCGTAATTGATTACTACATTTATTCTCATTAGGGGATGAGGTCACATCTCATTATGAGATCCGTTGATTCCTTGGCTTGGCCTGTCATTGATCGATATATTATGTGTTGTTTGCCCTCGGTTAAACTCACGTTCATGTCTCTGTAGTTTCAAACATTAGGTGTTTGCCACTTTGTACTTTATATTTGAGGAGTCACAATCACTTCATTATTTACACGTTGTGAAGACTATCTATACACCCTCTCAAATGGTCTAGTGTCATTGAAACACGACAGCCATACCGAGTTAACCGCTTTTTCCGCATCCTCCTTAGTCTTACAATTTGGATTGGCACCCACTGATAAGACTGCTCTTCTACGTATACAATCTTGGAACTTCTCTCCGAACCCACCTAAACCAGTCTTTTTGATTTCGTTCATAATACGGCACTCTCCACTCAACATCAGTGCTCTAATCTCAGTGCATGCGTGATGTCTCAAGTCATTCGTGTCCAAATTGAACTTGAGATAGTCATACGCATGAACAAGCTCATGTGTCAATACATCTTCCAACTGCCACTTCGACCGAATCCAATTGGCACAGAGCAAGATCCCCACATCTGGGCTGAACCCTCCTCCCTTTTGACCATCGCAAACATCACATAGTATATTGTCGCGTGTGATTGCTGGAATCCCATCTGCTGAAAGTTTTCCTACATGATCAGTCATAAAACGTACCAGTGGTGAAAACTTAAGCATCCAATCTCTCCATTCAGAACACTCAACACACTTTGCCTCTAAGTTACGATTTTGGTAGTCAAACTCAAACTGTGCTTTCTCTTCTGCTGATATCCCTAATCCAGTGGAATACAGAAGTGAACGGCGCCACCACTCAAACCCATTCAACTTTGAAGGTTCACTTAGTTTGATGGTAGATGGCTGATTAGGTGATTCCATTTCTTGGTATAGTTATTTTGATATAGGATTTATCCTGAATAATCTTTCTGTACCTTTCTTACTGGTACCTTCGTTTGCCTGTAGCACTTAACAGCTTCCTTCTATTTACTGGTGCAAAAAAATTGAGATGATTGAAAATTTTAAAGATTCAACTTCATAATCGTAATGGTAACTAATATCTGGGTAGCAGCAGCTGATGATCAACGTGCAGTTGTAGAACAGCATATAGATTCAGGGAACTTCACAGCAAACTCTAAGGATCCAAATGGATATACTCCTATTCATGCTGCAGCTTCGTACGGCCACAAGGAATTGCTCAAGTACTTGATATCAAAGGGTGGAGATATAAACATACAAGATGCAGAAGGCGACACACCATTGCACCACGTGGAAGACGTAGAAAGTGCTCGCTTTTTGGTGGAAGAGTTGAAGGCAGACTACAAATTGAAGAATAGTGATGGAATGACTGCAGCTCAATACATTGAGGATGATGATGACTTTCCAGAAGTAGCAGATTACTTGAAGAGCTTAGCACATGACAAACCAGAAGACAACAAAGACGCTGAACAGGCTAATGAGTTCATCAGCTCTTTACCTGTGCCTGGAAACATCGATGGGCATGAAATTAGATACACTATGGAAGACAATGAAGACAATCTGACACCTGAAGAATTGGAAGAAAGAAGAAAGAAAATCGAAGCTATTCTTACAGGAGATAACCCTGAGGAAGCATTAAGGGAATTGGTTAGAAACGCGGTTCATGAAGGTTTGGCTGAGTTTAGAGATGGGGAGGCAGCTGAAGTGGAAGGAGGAGAAAAGAAGAGAAAGCTTTAAGTTTGGCAATAAATTAGGCTAGAAAGTAAGTCTGGCGAAATACTGAAAACCGTTCAAATAAACGTATTAATAGATAAGATAAGATACTAGTGGAAATATATAAATGTAGAACATTTAGATTCTAAAGGAGAGTTCAGTCTTAAGTACTTGAATTCCAAGGACTGTATATATATCCTAGCTAAAATGATATCAGCCGATCCACCAGTTGCAAATGGTAGATAAATTTTTCGTAAAGTTGCACCCAACTCTTCATTCATGCTGTCTGCTTTAGAACTGAGGTAAAGAGGTTTGAATATTAGCGAGAAGAATTAGCATTATTGAATTATATTTATCTTATTCGTAACTTGATCATACATTTGAGATTCTGTCCTAGACTGGTTATCACCCCTAGTGCTGGAAATGATCGGTTCAGTAGCAATGTACACTTCCTTTGTTGCCCAAAATAAACTTGAACATCCTCAGAAAGCAGGTTAAGCTGTTCATTAATCGCACAAGAAAACTCCAGAGATACACCAATTCCACAAGACTGTGAACTGGTTTGGGGGAACAAACATGTGTCTAGTTAATTCTTCTCTCATTTCCTTAACACCATCAGAAAAGCACTAGAAGTCCCAAATATTTACAGCTTAGTGGATTTGATACAAACTCTCTATAAATGTGGAAAGTCTGGCTCCTTTCACTCAATACTCTGGATATTTAACGAAATATGACAGAAATTGAAGTACATTCGCTTACAAAAGTCAAAGGAGAAACAAAGAAGAGAAGACAGAAGGTCTTTACGCTTTACTGTTATAATAACAAATTCAATACTGTTTTTTGGTTTATCTGAGATTGTTACTGCCGGAATGTACTTGCGTTTGACGATAAATGTCAGTTAAGGCTGCGTAAGAAGTGAATTGTAGCATAAGGCGTGCTGTAGATTCCCGCCTTCCCTAGAAAAGATTGACAACTCGCAACATCTTGAATACGCATTTTTAGAACACCTTATCGGCAGTAAGCGTTTGGCAAGTTAAAGCGCAAACTAGGCGTAACCGTTGTGAAATGCACGATATGCATCATCGGGTAAATGTGGAACTATGAATGGATTATATGTTGAAATACAGCTAGTGCTAGTAGCTCTTCCATGCAATATCTCCTTCTCTTGCTGTCAAGGAATTAAGGGATTAATCTAGTTTGTAAGAGTTCACTACTAATGATGTTAGTACAAAATTATTACTCCAAAAATATATATTAAAATCATATTTTGTTTTAACCTGTGGTATGCACTTTACATATATTCATTATTGTCATTGTTTGTTCACCGGACTGGTAAATAGTGAAGATCAAGTTTGCAAATTTTTCTCGTCACTTCGTGATCATGATTTTATTGCTGCTACACAATCAAAAAAGTCCAACTGTATGCTTCCTTATGTTATTCAGTACACACAAAAGCAATAAATAAAAGGAAGCAACTTCACTGCTTTGCCTTTCTTTTGAGCAAGATTGAATTTAAAGATCGATAATGCTCACAGAACTACTAAGCTCTTTTCAAGAAAACTTTGGTGATTTTCAAAGCTCATCATCTTTTCATTAGGATTTTCAAATTAGAAGTACCACACTTTGAAGAATTTAAAAAAGTGAAGTTTTAATAAGCATTCTTTCTGAAACTTCATCAGGAAGTTCGTCCCAGCATTGAAATAGACCGACGGCTCCCAGAACTTGGACAGCTTTCTTTTTATTAAATTCAAATACAGTTCAAACTAAAGCTATCTAATCAGCTTAGAAAGATTATCTATATATATCAACACTGGGATTTATCCATTTCTTATTGAAATTTTATAAAAGACGACCTTTGAGTCCTATAGCCATGTGTATACATAGGGAATTGTTATAGACTTGGTTCTGATATGCAGGATTTGCAACCATTTTATTGGGTTTTTTTTGTCAGTTTGTAAATGTGGTTAGTAAATGGATGTACTCGATACGATGATCCAGACGTCAATATGAACAAATTAAGATCCAATGATTCCTCTGATGATTAAGGGTGACATCTCTTAGTTGAAGCAGAGACAATAATAAAAGAGGGCGAGAATTAAGTAACAATATTACAGTCTGATTTGTTCGTGAACGTTTAAACTGACTAGTCCAGCTCCTAACTAGTTTATTAATTTAATTGCTGATCTATATTCTCAAAAAGTTTGTTGAAACATACTATGGAGCATTGGAAATATGTAATTTGGCATAACCGAACTGCTTTGACATGTATTCGTTGTTGTATTGCTAGCGATCCCACTTTTGTTAATTTAGTTCTGTCAAATTCCTTGTCTTACCTGATAATATATAGAGCATGTCGTTAATTCTACAAGTCATGGCAAACCTGTCCTAGAATCCCTTGAGTAGTTGAGTATTTTTCCTTGGATTTGTAGTTATCACTATTTTGATAATGTAGTCATTGTTAGGTGTTATTTAAGTATGGTTCTCATCTCCTAATATATCCTTAAAGAAAACCTTTCAGAAAACATGCTACTAAGAATAAGTGGACCTTCCCGGGACCTTCGCTAGCTAACGAAGTAACTCAATTAAGTCCAATGCTAGTCATTTTGTTTTTCTTAGGTTTTTATTTTGTTTTAGTTACTATAACAAACAATTGATGGCAATTGAATAAAAAACAAAATGGTGGGAAACCCCATCACTCCTATAGTGATGGCTAATTGCTTGATTGTTTTGTTAAAATTTGTTAGCTCATTTCAGCATAATATACCCAGTAAATCCGTAACCACAATACTCTTTGATTCCCACAGAAGCATGTAGCTAAGATTAGTTTTCAAGCTTGAAATATGCTTTGTACCAGCAGAAGCAAAAGAAAAAATATAGCAAGCCATATTGTGAAGCTCAAAAAGGATTAAATGGGATGGGTATTGCGCTTATAAAATAATGCTATGTTCTAATAGAAGTTGATTTTTCTTAAAGATATGTCAATTATGCATGTAACAACTCCTGATGCAGATGGCGTTTACTAAGTGCTATCTGCATACACAAATATGTCAAATAAAACATAGTGAATAATTTTCTTTTTTTGTAAAAACACGGAGAGATTAGGCTGCAACTATTTTATGAATGGCATCTCACCTCTTAAATCTCAGAATATTCACAGTTTATCAATCAATATTTATTATAAATACGATCATATTCACTATAAGGGTGCTTTAATTTAGAAAATATTAGACATTACTAATTGTCGTCTTGCTCAGTCAAGGGTTCTACTATACTCTCGTCCTATTTTCTCGTCTTATTTCTTTAATTGAAAATAGAAAATACTCGGAATGGATACCCATTTCAATAAACTATTTTAGTGCTGCAAATAATCTATGCGAGAATTAGTAGAAAAATCCTCCACTTTTAGAATAGAGTTGACACATTACATGAAGCGCAAATTGTTTATTTTTACTTGAAAATATTTTTAGAATCCGCATTGAGTGATCATGCAAGCATATTTGAAGTGCATTATGTTACTGAAAAAGAAAAAGATCATATGTATTTAAAGTCCACAGCAGCGATCTATTCTACCTATTTAGGTCGTCACCTTATTTTTATTCATGTTGCCTTATAATCCTAGGTTTACAATTGGATTTTGGGGTCTAATTGGGTTTCCTCCTCACAACTGTTGCTTTAAGATGCAGGGACCTAAAATCAAATTATGATAGACAAACAAAGAACAACCTGAGAAGCAGATAAACCAGAAGTAGACACTAATGAAGGAGGTTATGCTAACATTCAATGATATATCAAGGACTAAGGATCTGATTTTTTAGATTGAATTCAGTTGTCTTTTTTATCCAGTATACCGTAATTCTGTTTAAAGTGTTTTCTTAAGAACTCCGTTGCCACCGGATCCCTGTCTATTTTGCCTTTTAAAAACAAATTCCAGAATTTATAACTAGGACAAAGTATTTATTTTAAATGTTTAAGCAAGGATAAAAATTTCACAACTACCTACTATTTGAATTGAGAAAGGAACTCCAACGGCTATAGCTTTTCTCATGGTATAACGTAGCTGTGAGTTTATCTCAACTCATTGGGGTGACTTGTCAGGTTTCCATAGACTACACCTGCTCATACTATTTCGCTAACCCGATTAAAATTTAGTATGAGGACCGATCTGAAGTATTCTCGAAAGATTTCAGAAAGCACCTCTTCCAACTACCTTTGAAAATGAAACCAACTCTTTAAGATGATTCAAAACTTAAAAGGTGTTGCATTTCCTTTTACTTTTACACTCCCTAAGCAGTTTCGGATGATCATTACACTACTAAGTGCGCCAAGTAAAAACTTTCAGTCCCACCTAGTAAACTCTCAACCATAATGTCAAAATAGTTGTATCAGTTGATATAAAATTTCATGGAAAATTAAACGTTAAGTCCAAATACACCCAATTCTCATACGCTCGTTTCACTAATTTAGTAGTTAGAATTCTTTATACATCATCTTCTATGATGTTAAATTGACTTAAGAACTTTGCCTAGTAGCCATGTTTTAATTTACTATTGATCTACTTGCATTACATCCACCGTATTAAAAGATTTGTCTTGTAAACTTCCTCGGGATTAAGCTGTTTGTTTTTGAAATTCTCAGCTTGTTGCTTCTTTTCATCGATAAAATATTAGGTTTTATTTTTTAGAGCATTACCCAAATAATAAGAGATTGGCTAATAAAATAGGGAACATTTGTCGATTGTAAAAGTTATTTACAGAATACAGACGATCTACTGCGTACATAACACGAAGTACTACTATACTTTGATTGTACTAGAGTAATTCCCTCGTCTTAAGGCCTCTCAAAATAGAACCCAAACCGACGCTACAAACTTGCCGGAACTTGAAGAACCTAGTACATTTCTCCTTATAGATGGCGTCATTTCAAAATTTACTCAAGTACTCCGTATGCTTTATGTGTAGGAAGTAATTTTTGAACGGAATTAATAAGTGTGCAATGTAGGATCTCCGAAAACAGTTCAAATGACGCGCTATGACGTCTACCGAACCGTTTATCTACATTGAAGTTTTAATATGTGACCTATATAAAAAAATAGTTGAGAAATTGGTTGCAATTTCAATTTACGTGCCGTATAGAGAGAAAAATCAGATCATGGAGCATCACCTTGAAATGAATTTAGAGGCACAAGTTGTGAAAGCGTTTCATTAACGATTTGCAAAAAGCAACTTAGATGTCATGGATAAGGCGATAAAATCGACGAACTCTAACAGTTCATACAATGCGATTGCTAAAGTGGAACGAGTCCAATTCAAAGCCCCTTCAAGACTTTTTTAAAACTCAGGGGAAATCTGAAGTGAGGTGCAAGAATTCTATGCTGGAGATTATAGAAGTCACTAGAGATTAATAACAGAAGAGACCCAGTCTGATCACAGCCACGTTATTTGCTCTTGTAGATTGCTAGAAAGTGCCACCTTCAAGCCCTTCTAGTCCTATAAATTCACGTGATCAGATATTGAGTCAAAATTCAATTTGGAAGAATGAACCTTTAATATATGAAACAATATACATATTCGATATGAGTAGAACATGTCAAGTAAACATCATTGCATCAACTATATGAGACTGAGAATATAAGTCCGATTAGAATAAATCTCAAATCTCAAATGATCTAGGTAGTCCTAAGCCGACCACAATCGACAGATTTTGAGGAATGTATTTTTAGAGAAGATAGTGCTTCTGAAGAAACGGATCAACCCCGATGCACACAGTTGCCCTAAATACTGTCCTCTTATACATCAGATATTAAGCACTCAAGAAAAATTGAACCTTTCTCTAACTGAACGAATAGAGTTGGCTGCCACTTCTGCGTAACGCTTTCGTCATCTTTACGACAAACACCTGAAAGGGTGATCAAGAAGGTTTAAATGAAACCGAAACAAAAACTGTTGAAAGTGGTCATATCAAAATTTGCTGTGAAGGATTTGTTTGAAATTTATGAGCGAGAAGTTGCTCTCAGTACGTTAACTGGTTTTGATCATGTACTTTTTTTTTGAAACGCTGATAGGTAACACCTAATTGGAGGCCCTCAGATCTACAATTTATGAAAAGACTTGTTTGACCACAAATATTTTCTTGTTGTTTATAAATATCTTCTAAAGGTTTTCTTGAAATCGAATCATATTATATCCTGGTTGATGTGATGAAGATACTTTCCAGTTAAGATGCATAGTCTTCACTAATAACTTAAAAAATACGTGATACAGACTCTTTACGCACATTCAGCAGCACATGTCACTTGGGCTTCGCTCTTTGTACCACATATAATGCTACGTCAACAACATGGAGAGTTGGTTTCAAAACATTAAAGCGAATCCTTTTACTCCACTGACACTACAATTTCTTCTTCAAATGAAAATATTTTACCGTTCCAAATCGACCCTTAATTAATGTATACCGTTTCCAGGTACACATTTGATACCTTTAATACACTCATGACTTGCATAATGTGAACGATTCACGTTTGCCCTGAAAAAATTGACATTGATGGTGAGCTTGGCTGCCAAAAGAAAGAAATGCTGCAGAATAAAACTCCAAATTTATTTTACAAAATCGAAGTTGGTTCTAGCGATATATCCTAAATAGATGATTGAGAGAACTTAAACCATGCAGAAAGATGAAGTTCAAACTTCACTTGCCTCTTTGGCATACTAGACTTCAACACGTGAAACTGAGGTAGTGCTTTCTATGATTCGAACCTGCCAAATACATTTTACAAATTAGAACAATTTAGCATCAAGTTTGAGTATGTTTTGCTCCAAAGTAAATGTGTATTGCAAACAACTTTGCGTTCAATCGTGTGGATTGTATGATGTTGAGTTGCTTAAGTTGGTGCAGGCTTCCGAGACCTTCAGATAAATAAACAACTACCCTTGGTGTTAAAGTGCGTTCTAATGGTTCCGCTTGTGCATTTACTATAAAAGTGGTACATCATATGCACAGTACAACAATAATTTCTTTTTCAAAGGCATTTTTGCAACCACTTAACTGTTACAACCAAAGATTCTGAGCATAAATAAAGCTGCAACAATCCCACATTTATTTCATTATTAGAGGTCACTAATGTTGTTCGGTAAGCTACTAGTTATCTCAGCTGCTGTTGCTCTGGCAGCTGCAGAATATGTTCCTGCTATCTTCACTAATATTACTGAATTGAAATGTAGCAGCGCAACCGTCAAGCCTGATTCTTGGGATCCCTGGTACTCAACCGTCAGCTGGAATATAACTGGTGGTAAACTTAAGCCAGGTGATACGTTTGGTCTCGATTTACCTTGTGTTTTTAGATTTAGGACTGCCGCTACTTCGTTTAATCTAAAGGTTGGATCCAATGTCTATGCTACTTGTTCGCTTTATTCGGGAGGCTTTCTTACAACTGGTTCGGCTATTAACTGTGTAGCATCAGAATTGGTTTCCGATGAACTATCTGTTTTTGGAACTGCTAGGTTTCCATTCGAATTTAATGCAGGTGGTTCAGCAATGCCAACCGACTTAGAAGATTCAAAATGTTTTACAGCAGGAAATGACAACGTTATCGTCTTTGATAATGGTATTGACAAGCTTAGCGCAACTACAAAATTCGTTAGTGAAGCAGTACCTAAAAAAGGGTATTGGCATAAAAGAAGTTGCCCCCGTAGTCAAGTTCAATATTATCAAGCAGCTGGTGATTGTCCATATGGATATGAAAGTGGTACTTTATCTGTGAGTCTGTCCGGTAGATTGGATTGTTCGCAGGCTCATGCTGCAATGTCTAATCAATATAATGATTGGCCATATCCTACAACGGCTGACGAAATGGAACAAACTTTCACTTGCAATACCGGGAAATTTACTTCAAATTACAAAAACATTCCTGCGGGATATCGTCCATTCATTGATATTTTAGGGTCTTCGGGAGATGTTAGTGTAAGCTACGTGAACTCATGGAAATGTGTGAACGGTTCATCAGGCAATGGTAACATTGCGACCAGTTACGTAGGTAGTCGCTCACAACCAACACCAACTGTTAGAGGTTTCACTGTAATTGAAACTACCAAGACTTGGACTAAAGCTTCAACAGGTACTACTACTCTTCCATTTAACACAAATGGTGGAACCATAACTATTGAAGTTGACTTGCCAATTCCAACTATAACAACTACAACAACTTGGACAGGCACATATACTTCAACTAAAACTATCACAGCAAAAACAGGACAAACCGCAACTGAAATTGTTGAAGTTCCAACACCTATAACTACAACCACCTCAACTTGGACTGAATCCTACACTACAACAACTACTGCCACAGGAACTGATGGAACTAATACTGAAATTATCATCGTTCCTACAAGTTCTGAAGACATTCACAGCACTGTGACTACAACTTCTGAGTGGACTGGTTCTTACACAACCACCACTACCGCGACTGGTACTGATGGTACTGACACTGAGATCATTATTGTACCAACCAGCTCGGAGGATGTTCACAGCACTGTGACTACAACTTCTGAGTGGACTGGTTCTTACACAACCACCACTACCGCAACTGGTACCGACGGTACTGATACTGAGATCATCATCGTTCCAACCACTAGTTCTGAGGATGTTCACAGCACTGTTACCACCACTTCTGAGTGGACTGGTTCTTACACAACCACCACTACCGCAACTGGTACCGACGGTACTGATACTGAGATCATCATCGTTCCAACCACTAGTTCTGAGGATGTTCACAGCACTGTTACCACCACTTCTGAGTGGACTGGTTCTTA